>VCJN01000155.1:0-12982 GCA_006384855.1 Tetraselmis striata | reverse complement strand
ATCAGGATGGCACTGAAAAAGTGCGGCACTCAAAATAAAATAGAAAAGAAAACGCCTTGCTGATTTGGCTTTTTCTTGAAAGGAGACTGACAGATTCATCTTAGCCGTATTGCGAATCGATATCGGTGAGCACTAAGGACTTTCTTTGATTTAGTATTTCCTGCTTGTTTGTCACGAAAGTTTTTGTACGTTGTTGTTAATAGATAGCAATACAGGAATGCGGCCCGATGCACGTCAGTGAGATTGCGTTCACGTTTTATAAATACATGCGCTTTCTTCTATCAGGACTGTAATGAGCGTATATATAATCCTGGTAGTAGCGCCAGTACTCAAGTATTGAGTGTTATTGCAAACCCCACTATGTACCTGCCACTAAATAACAAGAGAATACACTACTGATGGCAGCAGAATGTAACAGTACTGTAGATAAAAAACCGCTGGAAGGGCGGCCAAAATGCGGCCAGGCTCCGCCGTTCAAACAATCTTTCATCTATACATGTACATATATAGAGAGAAGCCATAACACCACTAGTGCTATTTATTCGTATAGATTCCGATCGCCTTAGAAACGCCATCCATGTGCTGACCAAGGTACGGTTGTCGACATCGTTGGGTACCGCAGAGTTGTCGACATGCACTTGTGAGCACAGCTGCTGGTACATTATTACCATCTAACTGCGATACATTGCCTCAGCAATGGTTTAAAAACAAAGCGGGAGCTTCGTCGTCTCATGTTGCCCCCTTCTCTCCTTCCGGCGCACGATAGCGCTGCGCCAGAGTAGTGGGCGAGCACGCCGGTCTTCTCTAATCTATGTGGAGCCTCGATGCTGCCAGAGATGCAGCAGCGCGGGCACAGGGCGTCTGTCACTGAGCTGCGGCGCCGCCGGCCACAGCGCCCGGCTGCCATGCGGCGGCGGCGGCCGGGCCCCGCGCCGCGAGCCGTCCCTCAAAGATCTGCGCGAGCGGTATCGTCACGGCGTGGCTCAGGCTCAGGCTCTCCTGCAGGCGGCCGATGGGGATGGAGCAGACCTGCCGGTGCGGCGCACACTCAGTCCCATGCCGCATGCCAATCTGAGTTTGGATCGCCTACTCTTTTTGGTAGGAAGGCGGATGGATCTCTTCGGTTCTGTGTGGACTTTTGCGGTCTCCGTGATGTTATTCGGAAGGATGTGTATCCATTGCTGCGCATGTACTGACGATCTCAACCGAGGGCGGGCATGATTAGCAATGACGGGATGGGCCATTGCTGCCGAGGGTTTGCCGTAGCTCCACATGCGTACGCGCCACCCGGCTCTGTCCGCGTGTGCGCCTCACCTTGTCGCAGGCCAGGATGTCCTCCTCCGCGAGGCCGGTGTCCTCCCGCCCGTACACGAGCGCGATTCGCGGCCGGCCAGCGGACGTCGTGCTGCCCTCTGCATGCAGCAGAATCGGCGTGAGGGTAAATTCCCAGCCCCCCCCCTCTCACCCCCTCCCCCCCCTCTGTCACCTCCCCCGCGTCCCGCGCCTCCAAACCCTCAATTTAGTGGGTGGTATGTCATGATTGACCAGAGCCCCCCCCACGCCCTCCCCCCTCCCAAAAAAACTTATTGGCGGGACAGCGTGCCTGCGCCGGCCTCCAGGCGGCGCTGCTCCTCCACCGCCACCAGCAGCTCGCTGATGCTCCGGAGCGTGCGGCTCTCATCTGCGGTGAGGCGGCCGGCCGTCTCAGGTCGCGGCGCCCCCCTTCTCCGTCCCGCCCCCGGTAGCCTGGCTCCGGGGCCGAGGCAGGCGGCAGTGGCGGGGAAGCGCCCACTGGGGCGTGGCAGGCGTACCCTGGGACCAGCGGGAGAAGGCCACGCTGAGGTCGCAGTCCGCCACCGCCTCCGCCACGCCCGGGAAGTAGCGCAGGCGGTGCAGCAGGTACTGCGCGCCGCAGGACGCGTTGCGGCTCGACTTTTGCAGCGGGTCGCAGTCGGGGGCCACCATGCGGATGTCCTCGCATTCAAATGAGCTGCCTGGGGGGTGGGCGGGGTCGAAACGACCAGCGGCCACGCTCATTTGTGGTCTTCAGGAGGGGGGGTGCGGGAAGCGGCTGCGCCCTTCTCAAAGTCTTAGCGGGAGAGGCAGCAATGGGCGGCTCGTGTTGGAGGGGCCGCGCACATGCTCTCGCGACGGTGCCCACTGTCACGGGCCTCTTGGTGCGCACGAGCACGATGACGATGTCCGCCAACAGCGGCCGGCGGGTCCAGCACCTGAATGCGTGGGGCTAGGCCGTCAGAGTGCGGGTGAGGGCAGGGTGGTGTGTGGTGATGGCGGCGGTGTGTGCGTGCCGGGACGGTGTGTGTGTGTGGGGGGGGGGGGGGGGGGGTCCAGGAGACGAGAAGTATAAATAACATTTATGCAATAAGCAAGGGACGATAGAGGCAAGAGCGGGTAGGCGGCATGCTGCTTACATTGGGGTCCCACACGCGCTGCTTTTGGCGGCCTGTCTTTGCCCTGCGCCATGCGGAGCACACGTTAGGCGCGCGAAGTGGGTGTAGGGAGGATGCCGGGCGGTCATGGCGTAGGGCCGAACTGGGGCAGTCGGGTGAGGGTTATGCCTTGTATGTATGAAGGCAGGCTGAGCTAAACCAGAAACTACCATACCTATGCATGGCCCAGGGGGGGAAGGGGGGGGGGTTATTTGTAGGACAACCTCACGGCGGCGGCCCACTGCTGCCGCTGTTCGTCCAGCCCCCGCCCTCCCTCGCCGACTTCCTCCTCCCTCGCAGCGTGCAGAGACTGGCGACTCGGTCGCAGCCCGTGGGGCCGAGCGCAGCGGGGTCGGTGCTGCAGCGCGCGGGGATGGAGGCTTCCGACAAGAGGTGGCCGTGTCGCGGTGGCGCCGCTGCCGCTGCCGCTGATGGCGCCTGCTGCAACACGGCGGCTCGCGCTCACAGGCGACATGGAGGCTGGCCGGCGATGCCTTTGTCGCAAGGAGGTGGGGGGGGGGGGGGGGGGGGGGGGGGCGGGTTGCTGGCGGTGACGCGCACGCCCGAATCGCCCCCCTTGCTGAGACAGCGGGTTCTATCCGTTCGCTGCGAAGGCAGTCCGCCTGTAGTGATAACTTTTTGGTTACAGGGAGAGCGTCCGGAGAATGCACGCAAAGTACTGGGGGAGGAAAAAGCCTACATTTAAGCAGAACCCTCTTAGCGCCTGTAGTGATCCAGCGGCGGCGGATATTGCAGTAAGGAATCATTTAGTGGCTGTCGCCATCGTCGATGTAGTAGCGCTAGTGCGGAGTCAGCAATAGCGTATCCAGCATTCCAGCCCCTGTGATGTAAAGGTATTTTTGGAGGGGCTGGGCCACACTCACTTGAGATGTAAACACAGTACATTACAGTGTTTGCTCGAAGTGGCCCCTGCCGCGCAGTAGTCTTAGCCAGTCTGAGGCGCCGGCTAAGGCTTCATCTGTATTTAGTTAGGCAGGTCCGATTTAATTATATATCATTTAGAACCCCACTACCCCCCCCCCCCCCCCCCCCCCCCCCCCCCTCCACTTTACTCAGGTTGATCTCATAATACTTAGTAGAACATGCCAAAAGTTGCATATTACCTGCCACTGTCATGACTTTTTTAAATGGTTTGAATGCATGGCTGTGTGCAGAAGGGTGTTTCCTGCCATACGCAAGCATTAAATGGAGAGGGTGGGGAAGCACTGTTGGAACCCTCACCATCACGATATTACAATCAACATCAGCATGGCAACCCAACTATACGGTGGCCCTATCCGCCCGCCTCCACAAGTACGTGAACATAAAGTTGAGGCGACTTACAAAGTGAACCCCCTATGTTTCTCCAGAAAGTACAGTACTAAAACATAACATTAAATCAGACCGGCCTTGCATTAGCTAACTACAAAATAAGGCGATCATCGATTTTCAATATTATCGACGCGCACCCAATACCTTAAAACCTGACTCATGCTCCTCTCCTATCTTGGCTTAATCGCGCAAGGCGAGGTGCGCATATATGAGCGATTACAAGCCGGAACTTACAGACCTCCTAACTATTTGTAGTGGGATAGCGGAGGCTCCTACGACCCCCGCGGCCCACTACACCCTGACCTAGTGTCGCTTGCTCGCTTGATCTTCCTCTTCCGTCGCTCCTGCGGTTGTTTGCCCGTTGGGGGCCAACGCTTCTTCACCTGGTTCAGGTGTCGCAGCAGATGTCGGGAGGCGTTACAATAATTAGTTTATTACACAAGGTACATCCCTTGTCCGCTCGGTTGAGCGGTCGTCTCGTACATACGCGAGAAGTCCCGGGGTCGATTTTCGGTCGATGTATTTCGGCACTATCGTTCCCGGTGTTTCTTGGGTTTACCCGGTTGATGCATTATAGCCCTTCGGGGTTCGAGTGAGGTAACAGTCTACGGGCTATGCCAGACCTACGGCTGCAGTTGGCGCAAAAGGTCAAATGCCGGGGGAGCTTCGGCCGATGTCCCGGGGCGAACTTTATTTTTCTCTTAGTTAAACTATTCGTACTGACGCCGATTGCTAAGCAGAGAGAGCGCGACGCGCGCGGCCGTGCCGCCCCTTCCAAAAACACAATTTCGCCGCCACTGCCACTACGGCTCCGAAGTAGTTGGCGAAATAGACCTTTCTGGAGGGTTTCAGGGCCACACTCAATCCAAATGTAAATAACACAGTATATCACTGTGTTTGCTCGAAGTGCCCCCCGCCTCACAATAGTCTTAGGTATGTACGTGAAGCCTTTTAGTCTTAGGTTTGAGCTGATGCGGGCAGCGGTGTCCCCGGACGTCCTCGGAGTTCGGAAATTAAGATTGGGAAAGCCCGCCCCGCACCGCGGGCCGTATGCTTGCTGATATTGTTCAGCATACCACCACTGCCTAGATCGCCCGCCGCGCGGCAACGACCTGTTCACGCTCTTGGCCGAGGTCACCGCCCGGGGGCGGCTTCCTTGGCCCCGTGCACGGTTGGATTAATGGCATCCGCCACCGTGCAAGGCTGTGCCGAGTTTTGTAACGCCCCGTGTACCGGACGGTTCGCACCGAAGTACGGAAACATGAGTATACTTCGAATAGCCCTCGCGAGTAGGCTGCCCCCGTCCAAGTCGTACAAACCCCCTACCCACCCGTAGGCGGATCTTGGAGAGGCCAACGCAAGGCCGAGGTCGTACATGGTCGTACATTTTTAGCAGCCCCCCGTACATGGCTGCTGCCCGGCGGCGCCAACATGCGCTACCCGGACTGCGAGTATTATTTGAAAAGCCCCCCGCATGGCTCTCCGGTCGTCGCAGGATCCAAGGACCCGCTACAACCGACCACCCCGCTCAGCCTCATGCCGCACCCAGCCGGGCACGGGTGTAAGGGGTTACCAACGCCCACCACGTGGAGGTGGGGGTGGTGCCGCCGGGCTTGCCGCACCCACGATCCTTCGCTCATGGTGGGCCAATGGCTAGCGGCGGGCGCCTAGACATTGTACAGTGTTGTGTTAACATACGAAATGCAAGAGGCCCAGCCCCAGCCCCTCCAAAAGGTATATTTCGTTGACTTGGGAGCTGTGGAGATAGTGGTGGCGAAATGATGTTTTGGAAAATCACGGTCGCGCGTAACGCGCGCTCTTCGCTTATCGGTCGGCGTTTGCATATATAATTCAACTAGTTATGCCACGCCTACGGACAAATGCCGCTAGTCGCTACATATGAAGCCGATGAAGCGTGAAGCACCAAAGGGCAACAACCGCAGCATCATCGGAGTCGAAAAAGCAAGCGATCCTAGGTAACGGTGTAGTGGGCCGTGGGGGACGTAGGAATATGGGCTATTCCACTACACTAGTTAGGAGGGGCACCCGCCACCAAGCAGCTGCGGCCCACCATGAGCGGTGGTTCCTCGGTGCGGCAGGCATGGCGGCACCACCCCCACTTCAACGTGGTGCGCGTTGGTGGCGCCCACCGCCAAGCAGCGGTCCACCAGGAGCGGAGAATCCTTGGAGCGGCAGGCCCGGAGGCAACAACCCCACCTCCGCGTGGTGGGCGCCAGTAACCCCTAAGCCCCGCGCTCCGCTAGGTACGGCAGGGGGCTGAGCGGAGTGGTCAGTTATGGCGGGTCCTCGGATCATACGACGACCAGGGAGCCCTACGGCGTGCTTTTCAAAAATACTCGTAGTCTCGGTAGCGCCTGCCGGCGCCGCCGGGCAGTAGCCATGTACGGCGGGGGACTGCAAAAATAATTCATGTATGCGACCTCGGCCATGCGTCGCCTCACCGAGTTCCGCCTACAAGTAGGGTAAACGGGGTGTGTACAACTCAGTCGGGGGCAGCCTACTCGCGAGGGCGGCTCGAAATAAAGTCGTGCTATTTCAGTACTTTGGTGCGACCCGCCCCGTTTGGGGGGCGTTTCAATACTCGACACATCCTTGCAAGGTGGCGACTGAAATCAATCAAACCGTGCAAGGGGCCCAGCCACCCTACTCGGGCGGTGCCCTCGGCGGCCATGAGCATGGGCATGTGGCTGCCACGCGTAGGGCGATCCGCGGCACTGGTAGTGTGCATCACACGATCG
The DNA here is from genome assembly GCA_006384855.1 of Tetraselmis striata. Lineage (NCBI taxonomy): Eukaryota > Viridiplantae > Chlorophyta > Chlorodendrophyceae > Chlorodendrales > Chlorodendraceae > Tetraselmis > Tetraselmis striata. The sequence goes on along the minus strand of VCJN01000155.1, from coordinate 6,441 downwards.
GAGAGCATAGGCCAACAGTGCAAGGGGTGTCTCCCCGTCTGCACCTCCGAGCTCCGAGAACTTCTTCCGGGGACACCGCTCTGGTAGCATCTCAGCGAGGGCTGATCTCAATCAGCACCGCGACGGCGCCCGAGCAGCCTCGCCGCTTGACCGTGGCCGGCGGAGCGTAGCGGCGTAGCGATTAGTACATGTTGGTACTTCCGGGGGAGAATAAGGGCGGGAGCAATGCGCATATATACGGCGCGGTAACGTGATCACGGGTTTCTGAGGCCGGGCTAGCGAGTATAGATTGGCGCCCTTATACGAGCGTAATGATAACCACCGTATGACTCCCGTCAAGTGTACCCTACCGTACCATTGGTGCAAAAGTGGCACATGTACCGCAACATAGCCAAGTGGCCTACACAGACCCCGCCGTACGCGCGTTGTAATTAAACGGGCCCTATGCGGGTTGGCTAGGGGCGAGCCCTTCCCGGGTGCTGAGGAAACACGAAAACTTATTTCAGTTGTAACAAATATCAAATTTGAATTAGTTGGGAGGTCTCCAAGACCCTGCTGCGGCCCAGTTCCGGCTTTTTGATCGCGCATTCAGCCCACCTCGCCCTGCGCGATTATAGCAGCCAGTAGAGGAGAACGAGTCAAGTCTAAGGCATATTGGCTGCTCATATATCGACATTGTTTTGGAATATACCGTTCAAGCTATTATAGCTCCGGCACCTTAGGCTGGCTATATAAGACTATTGTGCGTCGGGGGCCACTTCGAGCAAACACATTAATGTAATGTGTTTACATACAAAATGCGAGTGGCACAACCCCTTCACAAACATCGCCATACTGACATCAAATGAATCTCGATCAAGCCGCGCCTGCCGGTGATTTTGACCTCCTAATGAGGGGACGGCCCGACGACAATGATCGCAGTATAATTACCAACTATCATTGGTATCAGTACTTCAAGGTGGTGGTGGGGGGGGGGGGAGGTAAGGGGGGGGGGGGGGGGGCGTTCATCCCGAAAACGTGCTTTGGCTTTATTTCAAGGTTTTGGGAGGTGTCGGAAAGCCTTAGAGGCAGACCCGCGAAAATTAACAAACGAATTAACGGGAGGGTAGATGTGGCTGTCGCGGCGGCGCGACCCGATCATGGTGGGTCTGCCGCGACAGAGGAACACTGGGGCGGACAAGCCCCATGGTGCTTTTAAGCACACGACGAAGCAACATACGGGGGCAACGCTATCCGGGATGGCCGCGGCAAAAACCGCGCGAAAGGTAAATAATGCCGTATGGGGGTAAGACAGCTTCCGCCCGTGGCATTGTGGACGATTCAAATGCCGAGTTGCTGCTAGGTCGATGCAAATCCTCAGGCGGTGCGGGTACGCCACATGGATGCACGTGGATAATGGTGCCGTACCGCGTCTGCTATGTACACGAGGGAAGAACAAACCCCCACTACTAGTGGTATAAAATAAAGAGGTTCAGGGTGTGTGTGTGTGTGTGGGGGGGGGGGGGGGGGGGGGCGGCATGCATATTGCCGAAACCGATCTTGGGCGGCGGCCGCATGGCGGCAGCCGGGGGGAAGGGGAGCGGCGATCTCCACCATGAGCAAATACTGGCGAGTGTGGCAAGACGGGGCCACACATGCACGCACGCCGATGACGACGACCGATTGCATTTCCAAGCCGCGGATGCGACGGCGGCACATGGTGTAGTGGCGACCCGTTGGCGCCGACCGGGCCGCGAAAGTGACCGGGGCACAAGGTGCAAGGGCCGCAACCCGATGGCGCCAACGAACTGCGTGCCCGGGCTACACAAGTAACCGGGGCACAAGGTGCAGTGGCAGCTTCTTGGAGTCGACCGCTTGCCAGGGCGCCGAAAGCGACCATGGCACCTGATACAATGATGGCATGATGGCGCGGCGACCAGCTCCGTGCCCTTGCCGCGGAGGTGATTGGAGCACAAGGTGCAGCGGCGGCTTGATGGCGCTGGCTAGGTGCGTGCCATGGCCACGGAAGCGACCGGGGCACAACGCGGTGCGGCGGCGGCCCGATGGCACCGACTATCCGCGTGCCAGGGCTGCGACCGCAACCGGGGCACAAGGTGGCTGCATGGGCGGCTTCTTGGGGCCAACTGCTATGTTTCCAGGCCGCGGAAGCGACCGGGGCACAAGGTGAAGCGGTGGCCCGATGGCGCCGACCAACTGCATGCCCGGGCCAAGGAAGCGAACGAGGCACACGGTGCAGTGGCGGCCCGATGGCGCCGACAAGTAGCGTGCCCGGGCCAATGAGAAGAACGGGGCACTTGGTGCAGTGGCGGCCCGTTGGCGCCGACTAGCACCCGCATTCTCGGGCCCCGGGGCGACCGCAGAACATGGTGCAGTGGCGGTCTGATAGCGCCGACCCGCTGCGTGAGTAGTCCGGAGGTGGGATACATACGCAATGGTGGCCGATTTGTGCCGACCAGCTGCGTGCATGGGTTGCGGGGGGCAGCCCGGTTGTGGCGGCGGAGCGCGCTAAGGCGGCCGATGCCACCGGCGTAGGGATCGTCCCTACCCGGGATGGCGGGCTTCTTTGCCTGCGGGAGGCGTGGCATGAGAGCGGCAGGCTCTTGTGTCGCGAAGTCAATTCCTAGAGGAAATATTGTCGTTTTTTGGAGTGTAGTGGCACATGTTTATCACTTTCTCAACGATGCTAGTGGGCCAGCTAGCTACGCCGCGGCGGTGCGCGAGGCGTTGTTGGCAAGGTCAGTCTTCATGCTTCATGGCTTCATGCGGCTACTATTGGCCACCTCGACGATGCGGATGCCCTCGTGTTGGAGGGGAAGGCGGAAGCTCCGTTGGGCTCGTTAAAGGAGCTGATGGACAAGACAAATAACTCTCGGCTTCGGAATCAGGTGGGCCCTCTTCCTATCACATGAAGGCAGCGGATCTTTGGACAGGTCGACGCGCGTCGGGCATGTGGACGGCGGACATCCCCATGGCGAGGAAGGCCATGACTATACTCCGTAGGAGCTGCAAGAGGTCGCTCCCGGGTACTTATTTTCGCCTAGCCCATGCATTGCCCCAGTGGTTGAGAGCAAGATCCTTTTGCCCTCGACCGAGCAGGACACCCCGCCACTGCCGCCTTGTATGGCGATGCGCTCATGAACCTCCCGGAACTTGGAGACGCTCATTGACGTGTTGCAGCAAGACGCGATCAAAGACGCCTTTCGCGATCACTGTGATCGCGATTTTGGCGTCGTTGGGCGCCGAGAGGTGGACTTACGACTTAGTTCAGCGGGCAGTGCCTCTTGGCAATGCAACAATAATGTACCCATAGGTGAACTCAATGACATGGTGCCAAACGCCGAGTTATTTTCCCTCCCGGTGTTCAACGCCGTGACCGGGAGCTATGCTTCCCGCCGGAGCTTGAAGCCCACGCTGCTAGAGGTCATTCAAGACCATAATGCGGTACATATAAATTATAATATTGTAGTGTTGCCCGGCTGCCGGGGACCATTACGGTTTGGGATCGGTTTCAACGCACCTTGTTGGGCGACATGCAACGGGCGGGATTGGCAGTGCAAGACGCGGCGTGGTACAACTCGGAGCCGGCACGAAAGGGCCCACGTCGAGGCATCATGGACATGTTAGAGAACAAGCAGGGGATGGTCTTCAGCACTACTGTGGGTGAGGTAAGCAATGGGGGTGCGCGCACATTGCGGTCTCCCGCATGTTTGGCCGCGGATCGGGGCGCCCTCTCATTCCGGGGCACTGGGTGCACCAGCATCCGGGCTTTCGAGGAGACCTTGCCCGCATGGGATTTCCTTGGGGTCATGACCATGTGGTGGCTCGAGCGTTCACGCCGCCTGCTCATTATCATACATCGTAGTGAGTAAGATTCAGTTGCCATCCCGTTATCATACATCGTAGATTCGTTTGCCATCCCCTTGCCGAAGCTGCACGGCGCGGTCACATGATTGATCACCGCCCTTTGACACACGTGCTAGCATGGCCCGGACTATTAAACGGGCGCGCATCACTCATCCATCCCGCGTGCGGGATGCGAGCCGCTTTTCAGCGGCTTGTGTTGACCTCCTATCACTTTTTCCCGCCCCTACATACATGACTCACAAGAGTGAAACCCTTGCACTGCTTTTATTCGCAGTGGACAAGTGGATTTGAAAAAAAGAAGTGGATTTGAATTTGTCACTGGCCTTTTGTAATTCACACCATATTCTCTCAGCATTGTCTCCGTAATGCTGGGTAGGATCCGGCCGCCGAATGCCGGCGGACTAATCCTTTTTAACACGCGCCACGCACCAAGGAGCAGGATAAGTCGGGCAGCGCGCGGCCGTCGAGCCTTTTGGACAGACACGGGACCCTCATAGTCAGGCGCCTGTCCTACAAAGGTGGTCGCCGTAGTCCCTTCATTAGTCGCTATACTCCCGTCCTGGTGTGCGTGTGCAGACAAGCAGACCCAGGGTGCAGCAGCTTACAGGTGCCGCAGCCAGGAGGCAGCCGACCTGGTGTGTTTTACCAGCCATGGGGGCGCAGGCGTCCCGCGCGCACGCGACCAACGACTACGAGCTGGTGATTCGCTCCAGCAAGGAGCTGGAGGCGCTGCTGGAAACCGAGTTTGGCGCGTCCGGGCGGGGGTTACATGAGAAGATTACGTCCGTCCAGGGGCAGCTGTCACCGGGACTGGTGAAGCAGATGCGGTACTTGGCCACCATCCGGAACAAGCTGATCCATGAACCGGGGTTCGACGATATCCCGGACAGAGCCGCCTTCATCCGGCGCTTCGAGGAGTCGCTGGCGGAGCTGCAGGCCATCCTGCGCGCGCGCGGCTCCAAGGCCGCGAGCAGCCTGCCCTCGTGCGTGATCGCTTGACGCGGCTGTCGGATGCGGCCTTTACTACAGTGTCCAGCCTGGCGGCTGTAGCCTGCGCAGAGGAGCTGCTGGGTGCGTCGCTTTGCTCGAGTGGATCGCCATATCGGCCGAATTAAACCGAGCAATCGCCGATCGAGCAAGTGGATGGCACTTGAATACGCGGATATTGCGATACCCACGGACACACGCTCATCAACGTCTAACTGACATCCAATGAACCCCGTCTGCTCCGTGATCTTCCCTGTTGTCGACTTGTTGGGGGGGGGGGGGGGGGGGGGGGGGGGGACACATCTGTGACGCCACAAAGAAGGACCTCCGAGAGCCGAACAGCCAACTATCCGCAACAGGGGCAGAATATCTGGCTGCTATTGTTAAGTGATCAGGTAATTATTAACGAAAGCAGGCAGCTGTGGGTCGCATGCATACGGTCTATCTCCGTGGTGGGTCTTAGGCCGGGGCCACTGCGATCCCGCTTCCGCCTGCCAGCAAGGAAGTCTGTTGGGGGAGACATCGCCTTAGAGTCCCTCGTCTCGCGGCCACCGGACGTTCAATTAAAAAGACAAAATACGGCTGAATTTGCTGCTTTCTCAGCGGCAGCCTTCAAATCAGAGTCAGACCTCATTCTTCCCCTACTATCCCCGTCTCCGGCAATTCGGCCGGCTGCGACAAGGCGCATCGTCGTATCGACTGAATGTGCGCGCGGAGGAGGGGGTCTCCCGGCTGTGCTCGGCATATCTACAACTAAATAGCCGGTCGCCACCCGCTTCGGGGCAGTGATTACCCTGCGTGTCGTCAACCACTCCGCCCCTCATTTACTGAGTAGAACCAGAATATGCAAACGGCTTCTGTATGGTGGAGGCCGGAGTCCGCTGGCAGTGTTGCCGTGACGCTATCCACCAGCCGGCGAGAGAGTGAACCCACAGCTGGGGCACTGTGCATGGGGTGAGCATGGGCTGGGATGAGGATAACAAACGTAGGACAGCTGCTGGAATGGGAATGGGAAAATTTTCCAGCTATGGCTTCGGGCCCTCCCTCAAATTGCATGTTTTGTTGCACATGTATCGCACTCCCGAAATGCTTTGCTCCGCGGGTTGGGGCTTGCCCCAACTCGAATTACTCGAATGGGCCGACGCCTAAACGGAACAAAAAAGTATCGGATTCTCTAGCTGTCCGCCGGGACGAACCCCCCAGGACCCCAGTGCTTAAAAATGGTCTTCGCGCGCACGTCAAGTAACTATCGGTAAAACCTCGTACCATCATGAATGCCGCAAATATGTCGTGATAGAGGACTTCCAAGTATGAAGGTTGTGAAGCATTGATGCGGTTACTTTGCACCGGAGGGGCCGATGTATGGATTTAATTGTTGCCTGAAATTTGAATCATTTTGAATTTTCTGCAATTACGCAATTCCGATTTATTGTTGTGTTTTGGGTTCCCCCCCCCCCCCCCCCCCCCCCCCCCCACCAACTATCTTTTGTTAGGTCTGACAGTACTTAGTAGAACATACCCTCAGCTACATAAGTTAATACTCCCAATGGCATGACTTTTCGGAACTCTTTCAATGCATGGTTGTATGCG
>VCJN01000154.1:0-82981 GCA_006384855.1 Tetraselmis striata | reverse complement strand
AATTTACACAAACTTGTACGTCTGCGCCTTGACGACGCGCTATTACGCTGATACTCACCGATATACTCGTACTAAAAGTTCGCCCCGGACATCGGCCGAAGCCGCCCCAGCACTTGACCTCCTGCGCCAATTGCAGTCGTAGGTCTTGGCATAGCCCGTAGACCATTGCCTCATTCGAACCCCGAAGGGCTAATGCATCAACCGGGGAAACCCAGGACACGCCGGGACGATATTGCCGAAAATACATCGGCCAGGAAACGAACCCGGTACCTCTCTCGTACGAGACGTCCGCTCAACCGAGCGGACAAGGGATGTACCTGGGATTTACTCGTACTACAATACCCATACGCGGTAAGGATTACAAGGTATTACAGTAGGTACTGATGATGGCTGGGGCTGCTGATTGATAGCGAGTTGCTGCCTGGGCCACGAGCCCGACGATACATTTACGGACGATATAATCGTTATATATACGACTATTATAACGACTATGTAACGATTATAACCCATACCGGCGCCGTCCGGGGACAAGAGGCCGAGTACTTTCAATTTGAATCCTTATCTCGCTAGTACTTGACGCTGTATATCGTAAATACAAATTAGAACGTCGTGACAGCCCAGCGTCTGATGAACTTGATGAGCGCAGAGCAGGAGAGAGCGGTGGCGCCAGCCCCACAGGATCCCACAGGTGTCGTGGATTTGCGGCGGTGGTGGAGGAGCAGCAACAAACGACCAGCTTTAGACCCCCACTCCCTCGAACCCCAACCCTAGCGGCCCACCAGGGCCACCGCGGGACGGCGGACAAGAATATAAGTGTCGCGCCTGTTCCCAGGGTCTCCTTGCCGGGCACCCGGACGCCGCTCGCCCAACAGCCTCGCCAGCGCAGGTACGCCAGCACTGCAGAACGTGGCGCCGCCGGAAGCTCGGCACAGCCGGCCCGGGCCGGGTTGCCTCAGCGAGTGCCTGCCGCGACCAGACTGACGATCCAGCTGGCGCCCCCCGGATAGACCGCCTCGCGCCGGTTCCTGCTCTTGTGCGGATCGTGCGTCTTCCTCACCACCCCACCTCCTGCGGACGAATGGCGGTCAACGTTGTCCGCGCTCGCGCCGGTAGTGAAGCCGCGTTCAGAGCGGCAGGCTCCACTGTCACCGCAGCATTTTTCGGAGGCAGCCGCCCTATTAATCCATACTCACATTGAATACAAACATTGAGCTCCGAGTTTTCCAACTCGAAACGGAGCTTCCTCGACCCCGAGGCCAGAGGCATGTTTGTGGCGAGGGCCGCTGTGCTCACTCACATACCCCGGCCACCACGTCGTCTCGCAGGCAGCGATTCTCGCTCCCTGCCTCCGCACATAGGATCGCCATTGAAGCCGCCGCGGAGCCATGACGATTTGCGAGAGAGGAGGTAGCGGGTGCACGGGGAGCTTGAGGGAGGCCGCGGGCCGATGCCAGTCGATCGGCCATCGGCTGCAGGTGGGACGCAGCCATCCACGCGCGCTCATCTCGCGCGAGCGCCCCACGGACTTGCGAGTCCGGTGCTTTCCTGTAATTACAATTACTTTGATCCGAAAAACTTATTTATGCTCGTGGTCTTCGCCCCTGCTTGTCTGCTTGTGAATCGTCCTAGGAGTCCGCCTAACGGAGTCGTCGACTCACACGTGACGCTGCCGTTGGTGGCTGCTGCGGGCGGCAGGCCCAAGGAATCAACGCCGGCGACATCAAGTAAGCTCATCGAGGGGGCATCCACACCCGTGGAGGCGCTGGCGCACTCATCCAAGAAGGAGCTCACCGGCATCAAGGGCCTGAGCGAGGCCAGGTGGACAAGATGCAGAAAGAAGGTGGGGCGCTGCTTGAGCTTCTCTCAGTCAGGCAGAGAAAGCGATTGAGCGTTTATTAAGACCCGGCGGCCTTGGCAGAGGCACTCGATAGGAGTGTCGCTAAGCGAGTGGGTAATTGGCAATGAATTGGAATCCGTTGCACGGACATGCAGCCAAGCTGCCAGGTCGGAGGGCAGCATACATTGTTGATACACGCAGGACTGTATAAACGGGGTTATGGCTGAGATACTGAACGCCCCCCCCCCCCCCCCCCCCCACCCCTTCCCCCGGTGTGCTATCTGCGCAGCCTTCAAGCTGATCCCCATGGGCTTCACGACTGCTACGGTAGTTCAGGAGATGCGCGGCGAGATGATCCAGATCAGCACCGGCTCCAAGGAGCTGGACGCCATCCTGGAGGGTGAGAGCCCCCGTCCCCCTTGGCCCTCGGCTGTCCCTTGCGCGCCTTCAGCCATTCTTGCCACCGTCTGCTGAGCCACATCCTATGTCCTGTGGCGCGCAGGCGGGTTCGAGACCGGCTCCATTACCGAGCTGTATGGTGAGTTTCGGAGCGGTAAGACCCAGATGTGCCACACCCTTTGCGTCACCTGCCAGGTGCGAAGCATGTCTCCCCCGCCCCCGCCCCCACTTCACTCCGCCCTCCGCATCGTCCCCCCCTACCACCCTCCACCTCCCAAATCGCTGTCCCCTTGCTTCCATCTGATGGCATGTTGTGCTGCGGGCGTGTACAGCTGCCTCTGGATATGGGCGGTGGCGAAGGCAAGGCGCTCTACATCGACACCGAGGGGACGTTCCGGCCGCAAAGGCTGATCGAGATAGCTGAGAGGTAAGGAAACCGTTGCGCGGCAGGCCCGGCATGGATTTTCCTGCTCTATCGCACCGAGTCACTTTAGGAGCGGCATCACCGAAGTGTAACTCTCTGCCTTTCAGCCACAAGGCCATGAATGCTACGACCCCCACTTTACTCCCACTGTCCGATCACTTCACTGTGCCAATGAGCGAGAAATAGGTCTGTTGTGTCCAGGGGGAAAGTAAAGGAATCAAAAGAAGTTATCGAATATCAAACCTAGCCATGGGACGCCCGGTAATGACATGCAGAGGGCTGTACTGTACAATTCGCTGGTGTTCCCTCAAGTCAGTGCCATACCTCATTGCGCTGCCCGCGCCCTGCAGGTTTGGGCTCAACACGCAGGACGTGCTGGACAACGTGGCCTACGCGCGCGCGCACAACACAGACCACCAGTCGCAGCTGCTGCTTGCGGCGGCATCCATGATGGCGGAGGCGCGCTTTGCGCTGGTGGTGGTGGACAGCGCGACCGCGCTGTACCGCACCGAGTTCAACGGGCGCGGCGAGCTGTCCGCGCGGCAGATCCACCTCGGCCGCTTCCTGCGTAGCCTGCAGCGCCTGGCGGACGAGTTTGGAGTGGCTGTGGTAATCAGCAATCAGGTGAAGGCCTGCCATATCGTACACACAGCTGCTGCCTTTGCCAATATTTATCGGTTGGGACTCCCCATCATTACGGCGCAGAGGGCGCGAAGAGGGGTGAGCTACTTGGTTTCTTAAGAAGTTCTAAGAACTGTAGAGGCAATGCGGCGTAGCCTAGAAATTTCTGCCGTAAGACTGAACTCCACTGAATCTGTACATCTACACAAATAAAGTGTATGGTAGAGACACACACGGACTGAGGTTTCTGCTATGCTCCCCTACCCCCCCCCCCCCTGCGCCCGTTGACAGGTGGTAGCAGCCAACCTGGACGGCGGGAGCATGTTTGCCGGCCCGAGCGTGAAGCCCATCGGGGGAAACATCATGGCGCACGCCTCCACCACGCGCCTCTTCATCAAGAAGGGGCGCGGGGAGAACCGCACCGCCAAGATCATCTGCTCGCCCAGCCTGCCGGAGCGCGACGCCACGTTTGCCATCGGCCAGGAGGGCATCTGTGACGCCAAGGACTGAGCCGCCTGACAAAGTGACGGTGATCTTGCTCTCACCTGTGAATAAATGCCGCAGCAGCGCCACGGCGTCATATGGCATCACCAATACCGTCCAGCGGGGTCTTTTTTGAAGCTGTACGCCAGCCTGCCGCTGACATCCCTCATGGACGCTTCTGACACACACATCCGTGCAGCCCTTGTGGATGTGTGTCCCCGGAGTGCGATAAGGCACCAGGCCATGGGCTCCCTGTATCTGTCTGTGCATGTGGGTGAGTACACCCGCTAGGATAGCCGTGTGACATGCCATACTCCAACACAATCCTGCCTTACCATTTAAGCTGATTTTAAACGCCAGAAATACTGAACGTGTCCCCGTGATGATCTGTTACTGCCACCTCCCGCCCAGCAGCCGTCGCATTTGCACCCTTCATGCAGTGTGCGCGGTGATGTAGCACAATTCAGGCAATCATTTACATAGCTATTATATTATTCACAGGGGGGCGGGAGCCGGCCGATGATGCCTGCCCTGGCCCCGCCGCCCTCTACAGTTCAAACTAGTTCAAGTCCCAGCAGGCTGGCCAGGCCAGGGCAGGCCTGCATAGGTTCTGTGACCACTCTGCGAGTAGGGTCCAGGAGGGGGATATCGGATTTTAGGGCAGATGCAATTGCAGCCAAGCTTCAGAAGAGGCCGTCAACGCTCCGCAGGCCGTCCAGCTGCAGCTCCGCCAAGGAGCGCATGGGCACCCCCCTGGGGACGTACTCCTCCTTGTTGCCAGCGCCGCCGCCAGCTGGCCCCTCGCGCCTACCCCCGAGGCTGAGCCCCTCCACCAGGCAGTTGACCTTGATCTCCACGCAGCTGGCAGCCCCGGGGTCGTCAGCCTTGCGCGCAATGTGCCTCTCCTCAAACAGCTTGGTGAACTCATCCTCAAACATCGCGTTGTGCTTCGGGCCTGGCGCCGGCTGCGCGCAGATGGCGCTGAGGCTGCTGTCCAGCATAGAGGAATCACTCCTCGAGAGGTCCGAGCCGTTCACCGAGGTGAGGCTCACGTCCAGCACGTCGAAGGGTCCGCTGTTGCCCCCGGAAGAGGTGTGGCCAAGTGGAGCTTCTGGGCGGCTTGCATTTGCCGGCACCGGAACGCTTTCGACCGTGCCGGCCACGTCTCCGAACAGAGACGCAAAGTCGACATCCGCAGCAGCGTTGTCCTTGGCCGCCACCTCCACGTGGGCGTCGTGGCCTGGGACTGGAAGCTCAGAGGCGGCAACCAGGAAAGGGTTGGGCGCCGACTGAGCGTGGCAGAGGCTGTCAAAGCAGGAGGGCGCCGCCTCCTGGGGGGCAGGCTCTACCGCAGGCGGCACAGGGATGTCCGCGGCCCAGTTACCCGTGCTCTCAGACAGAAAAGGGTTGTCGGACTGCTGCCTGGAGATGGAGGACAGTCTGGAGCCGGCTGGATGCAGCAGGTCTGCGAAGGGATCGGGCTGCGGTGAGGGCGAGTCGCCCTCCTCCTTCTCGGGCGTGGTCACCTGCGACCACAGCTGCTCCATGCCCAGCTGCGACTCGCCGGGCCCGCCAAAGGACGCAAACGGATTGGCCTCTGAGAAGGCGCCGTCAAGCAGAGGGTTGGAGCCGCCCCCGAGGCCGCTGCCCCCGGAGGGAGCAATGGGCTTGGTCGCCAGTGGGGCGGGAACGGGGTTGGCGTTGGCCAGCTCTGCAAACGGCCCGCCGACATCTGCAGCAGGCACGAACCTGGGTGGACACCTTCTCGCTAGGAGGCTGCATGCCGCCGCTGAAGGGATCCCATGCGCTGTCATCGCGCGGGCATCCGGCCTTTCCCATGGGCGGGCCGGGGGGCGGGCACTCCGTGTGGCTGCCCTGTGTGACGATGGCCGAGGCGGCAAGGCAAGCGAATGGGTCATCTGCTGCCTCCGGCGGCCAGCTCTGCTCTTGCGCCGGCACGCCTGCGGCCGCGAGGTTGCTCTGCAGGTGCACCGGCCGGGCGATGTTTGCGTCTGCCCATGCAGCGGCGCTCCCCGGCTCGTCAGCATGTCCGGCGGGCGCGCTGCCGTCCCACTTGCCCAACGGCGACTTGGCGCCCCCCTTGGAAAAGGACATGCTCTCCAGCTCGTGGCTCAGGCTGCGGTGATGGTGCCCCACCAGGTCCGCGATGGAGTCCAGGTTGCGGTGCTGGCGGGGCGAGTCCCGCCCCTCGGAGTTCAGCGGCGCCGAGGACATGCCCTCCGCCTTCTTCAGGGCCTCTCGCAGCAGCTTGATCTCTGACTCCATGCTCTGCACAGCACACGATTTCAGCAACACTCCCAACATCCCCTGCCCCAGCTGGAGGTGCCGATCAGGTACTGACAGCAACGGAATGTTCATGAATAATGCGAAAATCAAATTAAATGTTTGCATGCAAACGGAAGTCCCATGTTTGAACGACATATTATCAAAATGTTACGGGTACGGGTGGGGACAGGGAGGGGGGGTTACAAAAATCAAGAAGGAAAAAACACACACAAAGGAGACGGGTTCTGCCCGCTAGATGAGGAACCTGACGCCTTCAACGGGATGCATGCTACACACTATTCACTATAATAGTGGATGTTATGCGGGTTTGTATCGCCGGGCTGTAAGACAGCTGGCCCGTTTAGCATCAAAGACAAAGCGGGAACAAAGTTGTAAGACATTTCAAAAATCAATGTTGATATTCAAAGCCCCTAGGAATGCATGTGGGTTTCAACGGCGGCTGGACGCACTGTGATTTGTGCGCGCTCGTGCTTGACGACGCCTTCCAGCTGCTGCATCACCGCCTGCTTCTCCTTCTCAGCCTTGCTAACGAGTTCTTGCAGGACAAGCGCGTCCTGGTGGCGGAAGGCATTCAGCTGCGCGCGCGCCTGACTGTGCTCCAGTTGCCTGCACGGTGTCCATCGGCCAGCAAAGGGTCAGTGCACACCTAGCGAGACGCAAGCTTCGGTGCGGGGACCTGTGCAAGATTGCCAGTGGCGCTTCACGTGCGTGGAAGGCCGACCTGGCTGCCTGGAGCTCCTCGTAGAATGCCCGCTGCTGCTGCAGCGTGAGCACCTTGAGCTGTCCCTCCAGGTAAGCCGCCGCCTCATCTCGGGCCTGCTGGATTTTAGCCGCCAGCCTTTCCTGGTCCTGCGCACGCTGCTGGACACCAGAGCCCTCTTGCGCCAGTGCATCGGTGGTGTCTGCAGGCAGGGCTGGTGGGGTGAGCAACACACCGCCCGTTGATAGGAAACGCAAGCGCGGAGTAATGACTTCAATAACGTATAGAATATTCAACTTACCTCACGCGCAGGGGCCAGGGAGCAACTAACCTTGTGCGGGAGGGACTGTCAAGGACGGTATGGACTGCAGCAGCTCCCGGACGCTTTTCTCTTCCTCCGCGGGCTTTGGCGTCTCTGGCATCCGCATGGCGCGCAGTAAGAAAAGGATGGGAGCTATCGAAGCAACAGAAAGGAACAAATAGTAGGCCCCTGCGATCGCTAGGTAAAAAAGAGGAGCTTCGCTCACCCTTAACTGTGGGGAAAGAAGGTGTCTTGTCCAGCACGAACTTGCGGCTCCCGAACGCCTTCGAAGGTGCGGACGCATGACGGGCCAAACTCCGTTTCCTGCGCGGCGGCCGGCGGAGGTTACTGTTCGCCGCTCAGCGGTAGTTGGGCGTCAGACACAGGGCAGCCGGAGCATATGAGCCGACTTGCGTGTGGCGGCGACTTTGCATGCCCTTCCGACTTCCGACCTCGCCCAGGCGCTGCCTCGCGTTGCACGCTGACCCGCCCGGCGAGCGGTACGGCGCCGGTACGGCGTTTATATCGCTACAACCGAAGCATGACGCCCCGGTCGGGGATGTCGGCGACGCGAGCCGCGCACACTCGGCCAGCGGTCTGGCATCCACCAACGGCATGCGGAATCTCCCACGCTCAGGGACAGCTTTAGTACGCACCAACTCGGAGGCGGCTGGTCTGCGGGCGCTGCGTCTTGCGGGCGCGGGCGGCGAGACGCCATGGTAGCTCCTCCGTCTGTACGCCTAATCCGTTATTGCGTCGTCCCGAGTGTCGTCCGCCAGCACGCCCCGTTGAGCCGCCGCTGGCGTGCAGTATTCTCTTATATGGGCGGTTGTTGAACACCGCCACTGATATATGCCAGTAGAAAGACAGATGCTGTGGAAGCCTGGGGTATTTTCCGGTTTGCTGTCGCTCGGTGACGGCTGCACCGCCGAGGTCGCGGGTGGTGTCGGGGATTCTCCGACGAGTAATGCTTACCCGGTACCAACAGCAGGTTGCGGATCCTGGAGTGGGGGCGAGGCGCGGGCGCGGCCGAGGACGACGACATGTCGCGACGATGGTGCTGGCGCGACGACGCACGCCCCGGCCCAGTTACCCGTGTACCTGGATACCGCACGCAATCACTACATTAATTAAGAATAGCGTACGTTGGGTTTCGTACCTGGGTGCCTGGTCGGTGCCTTTCGAGATAATCTAACGGCCGCGATGCTCGGGTCGAAGCTGCGCCGGAAAGCGCGTCTCCCGCAGCCCGAGATCGCACCGGCTTGCCAAAATTGACGGCGGAGATATCCAAAGGGGGTATCTCAACGGCTCAGAGTGGCGAAGCGATATGACAGCTCAGATATATGGACTAACCTAATCCATTCAGTTAAATAAATCGGTATTTTCGTGCAGTATGCGGTGGTAATTTTCGTGCATTAAGTTCAAGAGTTGGACAAATTGTCCAACCTTACAAACCACATCGAGCAGGGACGAGGCGCTGCCACTACAGTGTACAGTGCGTAGCACGATATGGCGGGCGATGTCACCAGCACACCCCCCTCCCCCAACGTGGTCCTCGCCTGCCACTGCCAGACGAGGAGCGTAAACCGCGCACACCAGCACTAGACAGTCTCTTGCCCCGCGACCGGGGTGTGACATCCGACGCGCGTCAGTGGCGCACAGTACCGCAGCAAATTGAGCAGCGACATCCGCTGTACTAGCGCTACCTTCTACTACAGTACTACGGTTACATTGCAGGGTGCTCTTTTCGAACGGTGCCGTCGCAGGTACCACCCCCGACCTTGCGGCCACCAGGACCTCAGCGTCGAAGGGAGAAGTCCGGCGGCCCGCGCGCGGAACCTGGCGGAGTGCTAGGTCAGGGGTAGCCTCCCATCTCGGGCGTGTACCTCGCGCTGGCCAGCGCGCCGCGGGAGGGGATACTTGAAGAGCGGCAGCGTCCAGCTTGCGCGCGAGATGAGCAACGGGCGGGACAAGCGGCCTGTGGAGGAGGACGATGACGGCGACGACAAGCATAGCGTGCGCGAGCAGGACCGCTTCCTGCCCATCGCAAACATCAGCCGGATCATGAAAAAGGCGCTGCCCCCCAACGCCAAGATTGCCAAGGACGCGAAGGAGACGGTGCAGGAGTGCGTCTCGGAGTTCATCAGCTTCATCACCAGCGAGTGCGCCCCCAGCCAGCCCCGTCGTCGTCCCCGCCGCACCTTCCCGAGCCGCCCCTGTAAATCCTCCCACCACCCATCCCCCACTTACCTTCCCGACTCCCGAACCAATTCCGCTGGTCCGGGCGCATCCCCGCAGGGCGAGCGACAAGTGCCAGCGAGAGAAGAGGAAAACGATTAACGGCGACGACTTGCTGTGGGCTATGACCACACTGGGCTTCGAGGACTACGTGGAGCCGCTCAAGGTGTACTTAGCCAAGTTCCGGGAGGTATGGCCGCCACGATCCACGGGCTGGGCCGGGCTGGGCTGGGCTGTCCGGAGATCAGTACAGCTTGTGGCATCGGGTGGGGATCCAATTCACCGAAGTATAGAATTTTACAACAATCCTCCACAGCTCACCCCCCTCTCTCATCCAATGTCCGCAGAGCGAGAAGGCAGAGGGCGAGAAGGCGGCTGCGGAGAAGGGAGAGGGCACCAGCGCCCAGGATTGAGGCGTGCACGTGGGGCTGGCAGGGGCGGCTGCGGCTGTGTCTCTGATGGCGTGGTTCGGCAGCCAGCAGAGAGCTGCCTTGTGCCCGATGCCTCCTCTGGGCGGGGTCACGGTCCGTGTGCAGGTGACAGGGCCAGGGAGGCTGACGCCAGGCACATTTCGTGCTGGCTGGCTGGCGCCCAGCCGCGGGCCGCTGAGGAGAGGGGGTACTACAGTGAGCGGGCAGCTCCAGGCCTCCTGGCTGGGCGGACCCCAAACCCTGAAATCATAAACCCTATATCCTTTAAAATATTCCCCCTCACCGGCGCACACCGCCTCTCACCATCGTCATTACAGAAGGGAATCATCTTTGCTCCAATAAGTAGCCACAATATGCCGCAACCGCAACCACAACCTTTGCCATCGCGCTGCCCCTTGGCAAACCCTTCTACCCTATGTATACCCTCCCATGAGCATCAGAGACGAGGCATGCGCAAGGGAGGCACTTCCTGACAGATACCAGATGAGATCGCACTGCCCGCCGCGTCAGCCCTCCGCTTGCTGGTACACCCGCACGGAGCGGATTGCCCAGTACGCCTCGCCGAACTCGCGGGGGTCGCTGCGCACGTATGCGTCGCAGCTGGGGCCGTGCGCGAAGGCACACTGCAGCCAGGAGAAGGAGCCGGCCCAGGTGCCGCAGAAGGTGAGGTTGATGACCATGTAGAGGTCGAAGAAGCGGGCGGGCGGGCAGTCGGCGGCGCTGAAGTCAAAGCGCGCCATGGGGAGCCCCCAGCTGGCGGGCTCGGGGCGCCCCGCGGCCACGTCGGGCGGCGGGCCCCCGCAGGCGGCCGACCAGAAGTACATGCGTGCGCCGGCGTCGTCCCATACCAGCGCATACGCGCCGCCGCCGCCCGCATTGAAGGGGCTGCCGAAGGTGCCGGGCGGGAGGTCCGCGGCGCAGCCCTGCACGTTGTTGGCATGGGTGCAGTCGGTGGAGGGGCGGGTGAGCCAGGGGTAGGACGGCTTCCAGGTGCCGAGGAAGGAGTCCTCCGGCGCCGGCACGTCGCAGCCGCCCTCCGTGTGCCCTACAAAGTTGTTCTGCCCCACGCCGTGGATCTGCTCGATGACGTCGATCTCGCCGTGGCTAGGCCACGGGTCGTTGGTGAGCCACCAGGCGGGCCAGGTGCCACAGCCGGCCGGGATGTGCACCACCTCGGCCACAAACACGCCGTACATGAAGGTGTCCCGGCTGTGCAGCCGCACCGAGTCGCGCCCGCGCCCGCCGGGCTGCGCCGCCTCGCCCGCCGCGCTCTTGAGATACCACAGCCCCGCGGCGGCATCGTAGTAGGTCAGGTTCCTCTCTGCCGCCTCCTCCCGCGTGACGTAGTTGACGGTGCCCTCTGTGGGGTCATCCGCACTGAAAAAGTCCCAGCCGTCCAGGAAACCCGGCCCGGCGTACTCCTTTGCCAGCGTGTAGTTCCCAGATGGGGGCACGCTCGGCTCGGTGGGCGGCGGCGGCTCCGCTGGGCATGTGTAGAGGCTGTTGTTGAGATAGAGGAAGGTGGGCAGGTAGGCTGCCAGCAAAATGGCGATCAACAACCAGAAGGAGCAGCACACACATCCTGCCATGGGCCACACCGGCGCCGGGGGATGTGACAGGGCCTCAGTATCTGACCAAATCTGAATTCCATTGCTAAACACGGACTCAGCGGCCGCACCTTTGAGCATCGCCGCGCTTGTACATGTGCCCTACATGTGCCCTGCCGGTGAATGACCTACGGCTAGTAGCATTTATCCCAGAGAGCTCTGCCGGGCTTATTTTGGGCACCAGCACAGCAATAATGCAGGACCCGCACACAGTGGCAGGTTCGCACCGGTCCAGGTTTTCCACGCCCCCTGTCCGCACGCTACGCGCCTCCATGTGGCACGGTCGCAGGCGCAGCCGCAGACAACGCGCCGCAGCGCAACGCAGCTCGACGGCTGCCCGACTTCGGCCCTGTCCTTGCTGTCGCCGGCCTCTAGAGGCACCCCGTCGAGTGCCCGGGCCAACTCGATTTCCAGGTTGGCGGTCTCTGCGCGAGGGTTGTCCTCCGGGGACGGCATGTTATCTAAAAACCACGCGCGTCTCAGCGATCCAATCGCATAGCTCCTGTGTATCGGGCGAGCGCAGTGGCGCGTTAATGACCCACCGACCGCTCACCATGCCCAGTCGGGGCCTCCCGTTTCCGTTGGACGTGTATGGCAGACGCTGTGGGGGCGTTTTATTGGCGTTTGGGCCAGTGCCGCTACCGCGTTCGGGCAGACACCGAAAGCGGCAAAGGGCCGTGGCAGTGGTAACTAGTGCAACGTGTTCTCGCTTTATTTTTGATGCGCGGTGCCGTTGTGTCTTCTGATGAGCGCTTTGCCTGGTTGCTCGTCTGGTTCTGATACCTACTTCTTTATAGGGAGCGGCCGAATCGCGTGTCGGCGGCAGTCCCGTGGTCGAAGCAGTAGTCGTCGCTATAATATAGTGCAGTGACCGCGCATCATCAGCATGGCTTGGGCTTGCATTTGGCGGATCGATGGTCGTCATTGTATCGCTCGTCTTCATCCCCTAATGTTAATCGTACGAGTATACACCGTACCCATGTTCAGGTAGCGTACCATACTTTAGATCTATATACATAATCAGCAGCGGCGGTGCACTAGTGAGGTGAACGATTTTATAACGGAAATGTTACGGATAAATAAGTGTCACATAATGTAAAGATGAATTTATATTTTCCCCGGACGCTTTCGACCCTGGAATCACCACTCCCCGGACGCTTTCCCGGGAATCAATCCAACAATGAATTTATATATGAATTCATTTATTTTATTCTGAATATCGCGATTGATATCGCTTCTACTTGTAATATGTGCTTCTATTACTGCAGTTGTTACACAGTGTAACTATGCGCGCGGTAGACCCGCGCATCAGCAGCTCCCTGTATCAGTACCAGCAGTAGACAGCGCGGTCGACATGCCTGCAAGCCGAACAGGTTGGGTGTCAGATGCGGGGCGGTCCTGCCCCTGGTGGTTTCCCGAGCCCTTTGCTGTCATTTCGATTGCCCCCACCCCCCTCTGGAGTAGGCCATGCTGAGCGCCCAGCCTGCAGGCGCCTGCGACAGAACTTGACCGGGCATAACTATAACAGTCCGTGTTGCAACAAGGGCGGCAACCGGACGGCCGTTCTTCTATTTGCCGATCGCCTAGTGCCGTCAGACTTTTCAGCGCTGTTCGCCGCCGACAGCCCTGTCGCCCGCCCTTGGCGTCGCTGGACGCGGCGGAGGTAACACGTGCCAAGGTGGAGCAGCAGTGCCGCAAATCCACCATACATCTCGACAGCCGGAGCGGCGCCCCCTCGGCTGCGGGTGGGGGCTGTCATCATGGGTGAGCTGCTCCCTGTCGGTATCGCTTGTTGCATTCTTCTCACATCCATCTCCCCATGGCCTCAGACCACCGCTCGACTGTGTTATTCAACATCACCATCGCTGCTGCATGCCATGCACGCTGTAGGGCACGGCACGCTCGCAGCGACTTCTAAAACGCCGAGGCCAGCGGCCACGCATGCCATCGACACTCTGCTGGACCTGGAGCTAAGGGACAAAGCAAGCAGCACCGCTCTGAGACATGCTGGGGGGCAGCAGGTACGTATGTTTGCATGACGCTCAACTCATGCCGTCAGCACGCACTATCCTTAAATGCCTTTCAAAAGTGCTCCAAACCTCTGACTGAGGCGCCTCCAGACCTATTGAGATATGGCTGGCATACTCTGATTAGGCGGGTGGCGGCCAAATCGGCAACATCCAGCCCTCAGCCACCAAAGGTGCGACACGCGTAACGGGGAGATCTATCAGCCCTTGGCTACCCCCTCGTGGCCCTCCAGCTTGATGGGTAGTCACTGAAGGTAGGCGCCGCACATGCAGGCAGGGCCAGCGTGCCCAAGCTGGACTTGGCGTCGGCGCTGATCCCCGTACCGCCGTCTGGTACCGCGCCCACAGTCAGCTCACCTCGGAAGGCTGTCAGCATGAAGCTGGTGCGGGCGCCTGTGGGAGACATGCTGCAGAGAGGGGCACAGGGAAGTTGATGTCATTGTCTGGGAGCGGTGGCAGCACTGCGGGTCCCCCTTTGCTGATGGACATCACGTTCCCTGTTTGGTTGGCGGTCGGCAGGACGGGGACTTGCCTCCGGATGCGCGGCCCAAGTCCCGCTGGACAAACGTGCTGACAAACATCCTGCCCGACAACAGTCGGCTGGCGGCGATCCGCAGGCAGCAGCAAAGGTGGCGACCCGCCCCCCTTCCGCTGTTGCGCTCCGCCGCCATTCAGGCGCCCCCACCTTGCTGACTGCCCACTATCCCGCTGCAGCGCGGCACTGTCGCTCCCGACGCCGTGCAATCTTCTCAGCCGAGAAACCTTCCAGGCGCTCGGCATCCCGGCAGTGGTGCGCACTTCATTCGCCCGCTCCTTTGTTTCTCCACTGCTGGCTCCCTGAAGAAATGCCGCATTAATGTGGATGATTTGCCCCTGTGCCTTTGGCCAGCCAGGCGCCGGTCCTCTCTTAACAGTAAACCGCACTGATGCCCCCCCCCCCCCCCCCCCCCCCCCCCCCCCATCCTGTCGTTTTTCGCGCTCTGCATTGCGACAGACTGTGTCGCGCGTCTACAAGCTGCTCGAGGCGTACGTTGTGGGCTTCAACGGCTTGGTGCGTGACATACTGTCCGGGCAGCCTGAGGGCAATTCACATGAGCTGATTGCAATGGTGTGGCAGGTGCTGATGCCCCCCCCCCCCCCCCCCCCCCACACACACACACCCCGCACCCGGCCATTCACCTTTCACCTCTCTCTCGTACCATCAACAACGTTGCCACCCTACCTGCCGGTATGCCCAGCGCTCCTTCGCATCGCCAAAATGAGCTGCGTGCCTCTGAAGCCCAGGCATGCCGGCCGCGCAGTCGCTGCTGGGCATGGCGGAGGAGCACTTCCAGGCGGGGTACAGCAGCCAGCTGGGCTCGGCAACGCAGCGGATGCTGCAACAGCAGGCCGAGCTCCAGGAGCAGCTCGCGCATGCGCACGTGGTACGCCTGGCTACTTCCCAACGCCGGAGGCAGGGGCGTCAAGGAGGGGGGAGGGTCCGGGGGGGGGGGGGGGGGGAGGGCAATGACCCCGTGATGGCGCCTCCATTACATTCCTTGACCCTCTGGCGGCAGGTCATTGCGGCGATGGAAGGGCAGAACGGGGTGATGCAGAACGCGATGCAGCTGGTGCGACAAGAGCTGCATAACGAGGTCATCTCCTCCCTGCCATCAACTCCCTGTGCCTCCGGCCACCTGTGGTCGCAGTACATTGCATGGTAAAACTGTTAAAAACTATTGTGTCCTGCCACATTCCTGCCGCAATTTCCGATCTTGGCTGTGTGGAACCGTGTCCGCCAGATGAACACCAAGACGTACGCTCAGCGGCTACGGAATCTGGCGGATCTGAAGGCGGAAGAGTCGCAGGCGGAGGCGCGCCAGGCGCAGGCGGAGATCCAGTCGCTGCGCGCGCAAGTGGAGGGCATGTCGGTGCTGCCCGGCAAGGTGGTCGGCCTGCAGCACCAGCTGCGCCAGCTCACGGTGACCCCTCCGCCCCAGCAACACCCCTGGCTCATCGCTCCGGCACCTAAGCGCATCTTTTCTTCCATAGGCGTGTGCATGTCGATCCTTACCCGTAAACTGATGCGGACAAGCAGGCGGGGCGGTCGCTGGAAGGGCATCAGGCGCGCAGTACGTGCAGTTTGCACATGTGGGGGTGTAGTCAGGCCGGCGCACAACCCCACATGCGCACTGATTTGAGCTTGTGCTAGCAACTTATGGTCGAATGCATGTGTGTGTACCAGACAGGGAGGTAGGGGGCTCAGTGTTATGGCGGACAGTTTTCCACCGGGCCCGTTTTGGCTTAGAGATGCCTCATGCAGAAGGAGAGAGAGAGGGAATCTTTCCTTTCACGGGTCATGCCCCACAGCCGGTCAATGACCTCCACGTTGACGCGAAATATCTCCAGGATGCGCGTCGTGTCCTGCGTGCTCGGGTTCTTGACCACGGTGTTCGTCTGGAGCGTGTTGCAGAACTGCAACAGGTGGCCGGAGGGCCTCACCGCATTCCGATTGGGGAAGCGGCTAGCCCCTCACGCTCATATTATTATTATCCTCCCCATGAGAACACTTGGGGAGATGCACAAACTCTGAGGAGATGCACAAACAGCGAGTACGTTGGGCGAGGCGGGGAGGGAGGTTGGGCCCTCCGGGGAGGGGAGGGGGGGGGGGTCCACTGATGATTGCGTGGTGGGTGTGGTGTGGCAGGGGGTCGAGGCGCAGCAGAGCGAGAAGGAAGCTCGGATAGAGTCGTTACTACGCGAGAAGGGCGCGGTGGAGGAGGCGCTGCGGCTCGCTCGGCAGGCAGGGGAGGGGGAGCGGGTCGCCAAGGCGGAGTCGGTCCGGCTGTTGGAGAACTACCAGGCGCACGTGGAGGAGCAGCAGGTGCGGCGGCTCTGCGGCGGACACTTCGCAGATGCCGGGAATCCCCCGTCGTGGGGGCATGATGGATGCCGCCCTGCCCAATATTGACGCAGTCAGGATGGGCAAACGAATGCGAGTGACATGTCATGTACGGCGTGGCGGTGACTGGAGGGCATCTGACGTGGCGGTCATTGACATGCTACGTCTGCCGTTTTTGGTGTCCCGCTGGGCGTCCTGCATCTGAGGCAATGCTCCCCCCCGCCCCCCCCTCCTCTACGCGCCTCTGTGCTGCAGGCTCAGCTGAAGGAGAACCAGGCGGCCATCCGGAGGCTACAGGACTCCAACAGGGACGCAATGGCCAGCCTAAGCAAGGTGGAGGAGGTGTGCCAGGTGCGCGGGAGCTGCGTCCCCCGGCCATCCAATGTCCGGCCGGGAAAACATGCGCTGCGGAAGACGGTAGGCAGAGAGGATGCCATGGAGGATGGGGTCTTATTCATGTTTCATTGTTCCTGTGCGGGTGCAGATTGAGCGGGCGGCGCGCGCGGACGCGGAGGCGTCGCTGCAGGCAGAGAAGGGCCAGCATGAGCGGACGCACAAGGCGCTGGCGGAGCAGCAGCAGCGGCTGGCTGTGGCGGAGGACCGCGTGGTGGAGCTCACCGCTGAGAGCCGAGGTGGGTCGGGGTGCGGGGGTGGGGGGTGGGGGGAGGGTGGGGGGGGGCATCCCTGGGCGCACCAGGACTCCCGCAAAGCTTCGCGTTTACCATGGTACAGATGTAGCGCTGCCGGCGCCTTGCATCATTCAGGTGATGGCTCACTATGAGTCGTGATATAGACTATTGCCATGCCTCATCATTTATCAGATTCATTGTCCCATTTTTTGTCCGGATTTGAACTCCTTCTTATCCAAATTTATTGGCATGCACCCGGATTGATCTCCATGTTCCTGTGGCTCACCCTGACTGTATAGGAGCAATGCTGTAACCTGCGCGTGCCGACGCGGCTATGCGAACACTGCAGATAATGAACCGCCCTCCCCGTCAGAGGCCAAAGATAGGCGAAGCAAAAGTATAGCGGAACTATAGCGAATGTTGTTACAGGGTTCCTCCAGGCGCCCAATTGGAGGCTTAGCTAACCAGTCTATTGGGATGGAAGTTCAGCAAATTGAAATAAGAATAGAATAGAATAGAATAGAATAGAATAGGATAGGATAGAATCGAATCGAATAGAATCGAATTGAACAGAGCAAAATTGAATTGAATTGAATCGAATCGAACAGAACAGAACAGAACAGAATCAAATCGAATCGAATCGAATCAAACATAACAAGATCGAATCAAATCAAATAGAACGAATTGAATAGAAAAGGTGTTGATAATTTGGATTAATTTGAAAGAAAACTGACAGACACCTTTACCGTATATTGCAAATCGATTTTGGAAAGCACCAAGGACATTGTTCAAGCTTGTATTGCCTATCTATCTATTCAGGAAACGTATTCGTGCATTGGTTGAAGTAGATGGCGATACAGGAACGCAGACCGATGCACAAGGATAAGGTTACATGAATCAGACTGGCAGCATAACGCGTTATTATACTCTTACCCGAGTTTTACGTGTATGGTTCTTCTTGTACGGCATAACTACACGCGTATTTAAGGCTTACACATACTGGTAAGGATTATCGCGCTCTTTTGGTATTAAGGATTTCGCAGACATGAAGGATATACTGAAGCAACATTGCAGACATGAAGGATTGCGTAGACCTTACTAGCGCGTCCAAACAGCCTAGTACGATGGAACTTTGGCAATAATGCATAGAACGAGAGTAGAGAAATACAAAAATAGAATCGAAATAGATATAAGCGATGGAAGGGTGGCAGAACATGGACAGGGAACCGGCGTGGATTGTATTGCCACCTACGCGCTACTACTAATGAGAAGGGTTCTTATATGTGCGTCGACATCCGTAGACCCCCTCGCAGAGGGGCACAATAACAGGTGGACAATGGCGTGGCGTTGTCGGCTGGCTGATTTGCGAGCTCACGCGGCGTTGCCACAGACCTGAAGGAGCAGCTGGCAAAGCTGGAGAAGAAGCTGCACACCAGCGAGAACCTGTCGCACTTCCGGGTGTCGGCCACCGAGGCGCGGCTGCGCACGCAGGAGGCGGACAAGGCCGCGGTGGTCGACACCCTGCGCAAGGACCTGGAGGATATGACGCGCTGGAAGGAGCAGTGGCGCCACAAGCACAAGGACGCCGAGCAGCGCATCGACCGCATGAAGGGGGAGGCGTGGGTACGTGCTGCAACAAAGCTGCTGCGCATGCACTGCCTTTCGCTTTGCGGCTGGCTGTCAAGGTACCCACGAGAACCCGTAATTGATGCAGCCTCAAACTGCGGCTGCGTGCGCATTCTATAATAACATTTGCTTTAGGTCCGCTATATTTTCGTCTATGTTTGGCCTATGATAGGTGGGGGCAGATTCTTATGCGCAGTTCTCGTAAAACCCGAACATAATAAGTCGGCAGCCGAACTCCAGCTTGACCGCCAAGGCTCGGGACAGGCAGTTACTCTGCACTGAGGGCAACAGGACGCTGCGGTGGTTATGCGGTGGTTACCCTCACAGTGCTTTGTCAGCCCACAGAACCCAAGAACGGCGGCCATCGGCCACTCCGACGCCCCCCATCGTTCCAGCAACAGGCGCCACTTTTCGCGTCGGCGCTGCTCAGAGGTGTTGCTCGGCAGCGAAAGATGATCGCACTGTTTGGTGACTGGGCGCATGCAGGAGAAGGGACAGGAGCATATCGAGGAGAAGCGCGCGCTGCGGGAGCAGCTGCGGGAGGAGCACAAGGAGGCGACGAAGGAGATGCAGGCGCAGGTGAGGGTAGGGGGGACTTGCTGCCTTTCCTGTCGGCTCGCCTTCCGCCGACAAGCGGACGCTGGAGGCGACTAAGGGCGGGGGTGACAGACATCCTGACGTGGTCGACGCAGATGGCGGGGACGGAGAGCCGCATCGCTGCGATCGTGTCGGACTACACGACGCAGATCGAGGAGCGGGACACCACGATCGCAAAGCTGAAAGAGAAGTTCCACCTCAAAAACGTCGCGGTGAGTAGTGCGGCGGACCTGTCCTGAGCCGAGCGGCCTCGCGCGGTGCCACGTGCGCGCCATGCAATGCGCGCCGCTCGGCCGCGCCGTGTTGGAAGTACGCATTGACACCGCCGGATCCCCATAGTGATTTCTGCGGAGGCGGCTGCCCTGCACTGGTCGATGTGCCGCTGATTGGTGTGTGTGTGTGTGTGTGTGTGTGTGTGTGTGGTGCCGGTGACGCCGCAGCTGCTGAAGGAGCTGACGTCAGGGCAGATGCAGCGGACGAAGCTGACGGATCAGCTGGAGCGCAAGGCGCAGGAACTGAAGGAGGCGCAGGACCTAATGTACATGGTCAACGACCGCGCGGAGCGGCAGCAAGCCAGCCACCAGGCACGCGCGCGTGGCGCCGTCCCCCGCGGTCCAGTCGACCAGTCGACGTCCAAGCGCAGCGCCTCCCCCATGCTTGCGGGAGATTGGCACCATGAATTGAGACTTGGTACCCCTGCCCGGACTTTTTGCCCCTTGCAGTCGGATCTGACGCGCGCCCGCAACGCGGAGTCGGACGCGCGCACCGACCTCAACATGCTCAAAATGGTGAACCCCCTCCCGCCCCCCAGCCCCCTCATTTCCCTGTGTTGCGGCCATCTCCCTGCGGCTACGTTGTCGCTCTCGGTGCTCCGCGATTTATATTTGCACAGCATTACCTCTGAGTGCGGGAGCCTAATAAATACGGGAATCAGCGTAGAGTAGCAGTCAAGTAGGAACCTACAGGTGCCGTCACGCCAATAAGAACCCTTCTGTGAGCCTCGAGTTGGGATTGCAAACATTACATAAGTTCATGGTAGCACATTTAATGAGAACATTCACAGGAGTTCACACAAGCCATAAGTTCACTTAAGAACATACAAAGCAAAAGAACATTTGCTGGCGGGTCCTAATTCGCAGCGTTATTATTACCGGCCGATAGAATTAAATACGGTGCGCAGGGCTTAAAATAGTGAATTGTTTTGCACCTTGGCGTCGGAATATTCGTTATTATGTATTCGCGATGCATTCTGACTTCTTTGTCTGTTTTAATAGTTTTAACTCTTTGATGTGGGTCAAAACAATATGCACCCGCGGACCGTTTATGTTTTTTGCCGGCATTACCGCGTTCGCGCTTGTATCTACTGCGCGATGGGATGGATTCCCCGGCATGTGGCAGCTTTCCGATGGGAGCGAGTCCGTCCCAATGTTGGCCACATCTGGCGGACCGTTCTGCCGGCCATGTGCTGACAGATATGCGCCTCGCCATCCCTTCTCGCCTCCGCTGCTGCCCTCGCCGACAGGACATGCAGAGCCTGCGGGCGGAGCTGGCGCGCAAGTCGGACACCATCTGCGAAATGCTGTCGCAGGGAGAGGCGGACCGCCGCAAGGCGGCATCCGCGGAGGCGGCGGCGACGCAACTGCGGGAGCAGCTCACCGAGACGGCGGCCCGGCTGGAGAGCACGCTGGAGGCGTGGCAGAACAGCCAGGTGGGGCGCGCGTGTCACCTGCCCCCACCCCCTTGCTGGCGCACCACGTGGCTCAGCATCAATCCACGCGTAGTCGTGCGGACACAACACACCACGAGTGCAGCCGTCCGGCAAACAGTGGCGCGCAACGGAACGAAACGGGGAAAGTGGGTGCACTCCTGCGCATGCGTACGTGCACGTGTACACGGAAGGACTCCCACTCGTCTTCCTGCCGCGCGCCTATCAAGACTTCCCGCGAGCCTTCCGCCGCAAACGCGCTTTGGGATGGCCATATGTTACTGTTTTTAGCCCCTGCAACGAGAGGAAATTCGATACGTTTCTGGAAAGGCATCACAACACCTGCACAGACATCGCGACTGTGCGTGAACCTCGACATGCTGCAAACCAAACCTTAATTGTTTGGACCCTTGAACCCAATCAAATGGGACCGGCGTGTCGTGCCACGTGCGGCCAGGGGCCAGTCAGCGTCTACATTGTTTTCTTATTTATGACTGCGCCTAATACGTTTGTAACTATGTATCATTATTCATGATTGCGCAGAATACACTAATTAGCTTTGTATTATTGTTTATGATCACGCCTACATTGATTTATTATTCATTAGTATTTGCGATTGCGCGTACGTTTGTTATTTATTTGTTATTATTTATGATTGCGCCTTATACGCTTATCATTTATTGATACTTAGTTATGGTTGCGCCTACGTTTGTCATTATTTACTGTTATTGATGACCGCGCCTACTTGAAGTATGATATACGACTGCATCTAAGACGTTTTTGATTGTTCAATTGTGGTTATTTTTTTTTTTATTTTTTTTATGTATGATTGCGTCCATTGGGATGGCGCATTGATGCCGGCAACGCCGTACTCGCCGTTATGGCGCATGCTGCTCGTCTGCACCTGCCTGCTGTCCGGCATGGCATTACCGGCGGGCTGATACCTCTACCTCCCCCCCCCCCCCCTTTCCTCCCCTTTGCTTTTCTGGGGCACTTGCAGCGAAAGATGGAGGAGAGCGCGAGGGAGGCCGAGCACGACAGGGTACCTCCTGCTGCTGCCCTGTCCCACCGTCGTCATCATCACCGCCACCATCATCGTCGTGATCGTCCTCATCGTCATTGTCACACCAGCCGCCTAATTGCGTTGATGACATGTGCAGCGCTGGTGGTTCGTCGAGCTAATGATGGCATGTGCGGGACCGCCCGGTGCTTGCAGCGCGAGGTGAGGAAGAGCCTGTGGGCCATGGAGGCAAAGCTGGAGGAGGCGAGCCGCGGCCGCGAGCACGCGCTGCGGCAGCTGCGTGTAGTCCGGGAGGCTTCCGAGGCGCGCACGCGGCAGCTGGAGGTGGAGGCGGCGGCGGCGGTGGCGGCGAGCACCGCCTCGGCCGAGGTGCGCTGTATGTGGCCGGCATTCCTCCGGATGCGGATGGGGCGGAATTTGGGGGGGGGCGCGCGACGCTGGACAAGTGACAAGTGACCTATGTGACAATTTATTTGGCTATATACCGTGGTCGTACTCGTACGTGCACGATGTGTACCTGAGGTAGGTGACACCGAGTTCCTGTATATGTACGATATCACGCTGGTGGGGGCGGAAAAAACTGCTGTCGTTATGCTTTTGACACGAATGTCACCTTGACTGTTACACCTGGCTGTGTGTGAGCAGGCAAGCAAGGGCGACCTCGGCGTACAGGACAGCGCATACGAGGTGCCCCCCCCCCGGGGGGGGGCACCTCGTATGCGCTGTCCTGTCATTTTTATTTTTTTTATGTATGATTGCGTCCATTGGGATGGCGCATTGATGCCGGCAACGCCGTACTCGCCGTTATGGCGCATGCTGCTCGTCTGCACCTGCCTGCTGTCCGGCATGGCATTACCGGCGGGCTGATACCTCTACCTCCCCCCCCCCCCCCTTTCCTCCCCTTTGCTTTTCTGGGGCACTTGCAGCGAAAGATGGAGGAGAGCGCGAGGGAGGCCGAGCACGACAGGGTACCTCCTGCTGCTGCCCTGTCCCACCGTCGTCATCATCACCGCCACCATCATCGTCGTGATCGTCCTCATCGTCATTGTCACACCAGCCGCCTAATTGCGTTGATGACATGTGCAGCGCTGGTGGTTCGTCGAGCTAATGATGGCATGTGCGGGACCGCCCGGTGCTTGCAGCGCGAGGTGAGGAAGAGCCTGTGGGCCATGGAGGCAAAGCTGGAGGAGGCGAGCCGCGGCCGCGAGCACGCGCTGCGGCAGCTGCGTGTAGTCCGGGAGGCTTCCGAGGCGCGCACGCGGCAGCTGGAGGTGGAGGCGGCGGCGGCGGTGGCGGCGAGCACCGCCTCGGCCGAGGTGCGCTGTATGTGGCCGGCATTCCTCCGGATGCGGATGGGGCGGAATTTGGGGGGGGCGCGCGACGCTGGACAAGTGACAAGTGACCTATGTGACAATTTATTTGGCTATATACCGTGGTCGTACTCGTACGTGCACGATGTGTACCTGAGGTAGGTGACACCGAGTTCCTGTATATGTACGATATCACGCTGGTGGGGGCGGAAAAAACTGCTGTCGTTATGCTTTTGACACGAATGTCACCTTGACTGTTACACCTGGCTGTGTGTGAGCAGGCAAGCAAGGGCGACCTCGGCGTACAGGACAGCGCATACGAGGTGCCCCCCCCCCCCCCCCCCCCCCCCCCCCCCCCCGCGCGCCCTACTCTATCGCAACACCTCTTGGGGCTATCCCCGCCAGCTGACAGGGTCGCGACCTCGCGATGCACGCGCAGATGCAGATGCTGCATAAAGAGACGGAAGCGAGGCTCAAGGCGGAGCTGACGGACGCCACGGAGCAGGTGGCCAATGACCCCCGCACGCTCTGCTACCGCCATCGATCAGTAAGAACGTGGACACTGATCTGGCGGACCCAAGACGACCGTTCAATCAGTGTTTATGCACCGATTTACAGGGACGTACTCTACTTTCGCGAAAATGGTCGTGGTCGCATGCAGGGCTGCCGAGAACAATACGGGTCCGGGTACGTGGATACGAATTCAAGTTTAGTTCGTGAGTTGGTAGTCGCGTCTTTTTGGGCATGAGATCAAGCAGGACCTTGATCTCGCGGACCGCGGGGGACTAGTATCGAGAGTAGTCTTTTCCTGCTACCCGTCGTACGGGGTACTCGTAGTTACAATGGCAAGAAATCCGCGCCAGCTTGACGACCCGCATACAGTCCCGTGTTATTTACGAGTAGCGACCATGATAATCCATGGCAACACAAGCGGAGTTGTACTGTAATGGTACTTTCCAGATTGGCGAGTTGTGTCGCGACGCGCACCGCCGTGCGACTATAGCGCGACCATAGTCGCGAAAAGTCGCTTTTCGACGATGGAACAAGTAGCCGAAGCAAACTGCCAACGTCGACTTGTGATACTTGTCGGACGAGTGAAAGGTGTTGCAGCCTCTTGAGTTACGAGCGCGGGGCATCATCACCCTGTCGGTCGGCGCAATCATTCATCGGACGCCTCGATTCCCGGCTCGAGTATTCACGCTGCGGAGCGCTGGCCCGCGCAGATGGAGAGCTACCGGGCACAGCTGGACGAGGTGCTGGAGCGGGAGTATGAGCTGAAGCAGGAGATGGAGGAGCAGGATGAGGCGCGGGAGCACCTGTACAGCCAGCTCCTCGAGGTGCGCGGCACTCCGCACACTCGCTTTTGCCCATCAGGCCCACCCACATCCGCCTACCGACACTACTAAGTGATCGGGTAACGAATAATATTAATTTCGGGAATACTAATAATTCCTCACAATAATTTCGGGAATACTTATTCGGTGCCAACGCGCCTATAAGAACCCAAATTGTTACGAGCCTCGGATTGGGCTTTTTTTTCCGCCCCTGGGACAGGACTGGCAGTGAAACCTTTGCAGCGTCTCTACGACGGCCGTTTAGGCAGCAATCCAGTTACAGAAAGCCATGGGTAGGCGACGCTCTGTTATAGTCCTCAAGCAAATTGCCGAAGCATTCTGCAAGACTAAATCGGGCTAATTGTATGAAACCAATAAGAAAATTTGCTTTGGTGTCGCTATAGGCATGTCTATCTTTGGCCTCTGGCAGACCGGACGGGCTCTTATTCGCAGTGCCATGCTCTTAGTACCGTGTCGGCACCCTGCGCTCCCTCTTGCTCACCATGACGCCCAGCCACATCCGCCTGCCGATAGTTATATTGGTCATTGGTTAACCAATGATAATGATTCGGAGAATAATGATAATAACAGTTTCGGGAATAATTATTTCGGGCCAGCGCCCCTAAAGGGACAACGATTATTACGAGCCTCAGATTGGGCTTATCGCATGAAATCTGAAAGAAAATTCGCTATGGTTCCGCTACAGCTTCGTCTGTGTTGGACCTCTGATAGGTAGGGCGGGTCCTTGATCGCAGTGATCTGAGTGCCGCGTTCCTGAGGCACCCTGCGCTCCCTCTTGCCCATCAACGGATAGTGATGATTCCGGGAATATTACTGCAAATTCATAATAATCATTTCGGAGTAATAATTTCCCGAATTATAATGGTCATGCCCGCCCACATGACCACATCCGCTGACCGACGGCACTAACAGTGATTGGGTCAACGAATAATATTAGTTCACACTAATAATAGTAATAATAATAATTTCGGGAATAACAGTTTCGGGTGCCAATAACGCACCTACAAAGATTCGGATTATACGAGCCTTTGTTGCGCTAATTGCATGCAACCTGTAAGGACATTCCCCATGGTTCCGCTATAGCCCTGTCTGACAGGCTGGATGGGCTCTTATTCGCAGTGCTCTCATCACCGCGTCGACCCCCTCAGGCAGAACATGCCAGCACTCCCATTTCATCTACCATCTCTCTCGCCCTCTGCACGCGGACTGTCCTCTCTCGCTTCTGCAGCGCTTCACATCTTTCCACCTTGTCTGGGCTCGGCTCACCCTGTTGCTGGCGGCGGCGGCGCAGGCCAAGCTGGCATGTGGGAGGTTGGAGGAGCGGCTGGCGGAGGCCACGGGACAGCGGGGCGACACCGCAGAGGACGCGATCGGCGAGGACTCGCGCAAGCCCGAGCTCGGCGCCTCGGCCGCCCCGCTCGCCGCCAGCACAAGCCTGGGGTCCGCTCCAGCGGAATCCGAGCACCCACCACTCGGGCGCTCCAAGACATGGCATGCCGGTAAGGCGGGAGCGGCGAAGAATAAGGGCTCGCGGGCCCCGGCAGAAGGCGCCCCTCGGGGCGGCAAGGAGGATGGCGGCGACATGGAGCGCGAGGAGAGCTGGGGCCCCAGCATGCTGAAACCGGTGGGGTTTGCCGCGCCTGAGCCGCAGCAGCCAAGCCCAGATGGGACGGCGCAAGAAAAAAAGGTGCGCCGCGGCTGCCTCCGCTGGCACCTCCTAACACCACTGCATCCGCAACCCCTTCTCTACCCCCCAACTCGTCCTCCACTGCATCACCAAGGCCCCCACCAGCACTGCCTTGCCTCCGACAGCCCCTCCTCCACCACAATATTCACCTCTGCCGCCGTCACCACCTCTAACACAGCCTCTATCAAATACCCCCGCCCCCATCACCACCTCCACCGCTACCCCTCCCTAACCATCCATCAGCAGCGTCGGACCGTAGGACCTCTCCCACCGCCCGTCTCTTCCCCACCTCCTCCTTTAGCCTCTCCACCGCCTCCGCCCCGTGCCCACTTTGCCAACCACCCTCCTCCGCCTGGCGCGCGACTCCATTGCCATCTCCACCTCCAGTGGCTCCCTCACCAACATTGCCGCCACCAGTGCTGCCAATACCTCCACCGGGCGCCGTTAAGATCGCAATGCCCGCCGCCACCCTTACCACAGCAATCAGCGACCCCCCTCCCCCCCCTTCCCGCGCCCCCCGCCCCCCACGACAATCAACCCTCAATCACCTCTGCCTCCACCCCCGCTGTCGCATCCCCTTGCACCTCTGCCAGCAGCACTTGGACCGATGTCCGGTCTTAGGGCTTTACGGTTAAAAGTCTCTTAGAATGTTTAAACCCTTAATTCTCAATCCGGAAGCTGAGACATCTAGTGTTTGTGCGGAAGAGGGTGCCCAGGGTTATTCGGGTTTTAAAGGGTGTTAGGTTGTTATACCCTGAAACCATCATCTGGAAGCTGAGACATCGTCTGCCATCTGGACGCGGCAGAGGGTGCCCAGGGGTATCAGGGTTTTAAGGGTGTTAGGTTGTTAAACCCTGAAACCATCATCTGGAAGCTGAGACATCGTCTGCCGTCTGGACGCGGCAGAGGATGGGTAGGGTTTTCATGATTTTGAGGCTGTTCGGGTGTTACAACCCAAACCACCATCATCCGGAAACTGAGACATCAACCGTCTGTACGCGGCAGAGAAGTACTAGGGGTTTAAGGCTGTAAGGTTGTTAAAACCCTAAAACCATCATCTGGAAGCTGAGACATCTGCCGTATGTGCGCGGCAGAGGATGGCGGCACGCGCTGCAGCCTTGCAACACATGACGGCGGAGGAAACCGCCCGGTACAAGGCGCACGCTCTGTCCATGCGGCAGCATCAGGACGACGGCGCTGCGCGGGGCACCCCGGCGAAACGCCAGTCCGTCAGAATGCGCGCCAAGGCGGTGCCGGGCGCCTCGCCGCGCTACTCGGGCGCCATCAGCAGTCGGCAGCTGCCACAGCCGAAGGCAGCGCCGACCCTGCGGAGCAAGAAGGACAGCACCGCGCCCGACCTGACGCTCCACTCAGCAGCCGTGAGAGCCTAGCGCATACGCATGGCATGTTGCTGTCACACGTTGCCGCAGGAGCAACACTAAATAAGCATGCAATCGGCCACGCAGGTAGAATAGAGCTGGTTGCAGTGTATTAGCTTTAACACGCCAGCAAACACTTTCCTTGATTAAATTTGCAGTGAATGACGACCGGGCTCTGGCGGCGGATCCTCGGACCCTCGTGATGTCCTATAGCCACGGCAATTCAATTCAGGGTGATGTTTATATAACTATATATGTATATGTGCCTTTGTGTGTCTATATACAAGTATGTTCCTAGATATTTATCCCTATATATGCATGTCCATCTGTATATGCATATCTATATATATACATATATCTGCCGTGGACGATGCACTTTGTTCCTTCATACTTCCACAGCACAGTGGTGACTATGTGTATGTGTGTGGGGCAGCGTGACCTTCGCAACCCCAATGGTCTTTGCTGCATTTGGCCTCTGTCTGAAAGGAAATGCAATGCGCACAGGAGAAGGGCACGGGGCAGCTTCCGCCGCCCGCGCGCACGCGCATGACGCCAAGACTCACCTGGAATTATCATTCTGGTGCTGGTTATAGTAAGAACAGAATCTAGTTCAAGACGGGTGAACAGGGAAGCCTTTGCATTGTTTATATACGTCCATCCTGTCAGCACGACCATGCAACCATGATGTTTTGTGCATATTTGCGCCGCGGATGGACCAGTAGAACCGCTTGCAATATTTGTGCCCCTGCATACTACTATCTTTGCATTGGCGGGGCGCGTGCTACGCCGAGCTCAGAGCGTGTCGTTGCCTATTAGCAATCGTTGCCATCCGCCGCGCTAGCTGTGTTGACCGCGTAGTGATGACAATAATGACAACAATAATAAATACAATGTAAGATATAAAGCATGTATTAGTAGATGACGTTTTCCCCGCAGTTTCGGTATGGCCATATTTATGTGGTCATCTATATTCATATAACCTGATGCTGCTTCGTACGGGCAATATCCCATCAGCACTACGGAATAACAGGTGTTCGATATAGCTGCTTAAAAGCGCGCCCTACGTTCCCCTACATATACCTATCGTCTTACACTGTTAAAAGTAAGACCTCGTCAGCACTTCACCGTTGGTATATTTAATATTTTTAGATTTGGTCTTTTAGAAAGGGCCCAGGACTTCTGTGAAAAAGTATATTGCTTTATCCTGTAGCTTGCAGCACGAGTATATAGCAGGTAGAATATCGCGCGCGCGGACGTTGTTACTCGCGCGGACTGCGCGCCGCGCGCCTCGCCCGCACGCGCCATGATAAGCGCCATCCGGTCATATCGTCGTCATTCAGCGTCAGCAGTTGCGACCGTCGCTTCGCCAGCACTTCGGCGACCTCCCCGGCGCCCCGATGTGGCGTACCCGCAGCCCACCCGGACCCACAGACGACAGGCGCAGGTGACTGCATTGCAGGATTGGTGCGCCCCCTCACGTCCATCTGCCCGCATAGGTGGTGCAATGGAGCGGGTGGGTTGGCGACGCCACACGCGGGACGGCTGCTCTTCGCGTGACCGGAAGGGTGGTGTACTATTCGTCGGATTAACGAAGCTGTTGAAATGGGAGCAAGGCGTGAGGAGGCAGGTGTGTGGCGGCTGGACGGTTCGTGTACACTGCCCGCTGGGAATCGCGACGGCGGCCTTTCTCTCGCCGTGCCGCGTAGTGGAGGAGCGCCGCGGTTGCCTGCGTGTGCGGCAACGGACGAGCCTCGAGTGACGCGCACAGCTAGGCACAGCGCCATATGCATAATTGCACACACTGCCCACACCGCGCTTGTTGTAGTGCTTCACCGATGCGCCCCACCGGCCGCAGGCGTGTGCGGCGGCTGCGGCTCGAGTGGCGCTCGCAAATACGCGGCGCCTCTTTATTTGCCTGAGTGGAAGGAATCACGAGTATTAAGGGCGTCGTTTGAGACGTCCAGGGTTTGGACGGGCGGCACGGGGCAGCATCCCTCGGTGGGACAGTGCGCCATGGATGGAGGATTCAAGAAGGCCATATAGCTAGCCGCAGCATGGCGACGGCTCATCCGCGCAGTGCCTCAGTCAATCATGCTCCCACCATACCGCCCTTCTGGTGCTGCTCATCCGTTAGGCCGACTCCCATGACACTGAGTGCCCGATGCCCCATGTCCGTCGCACTCCGCCGCTCCTCGCCCAGCAGCTCATGACAGCGAGCGCGGTCGGCGATGCGATGGAGCCCTTCCTGGCGGGCGTGCACCCCGCCAGCACCCCCACCATCGCCAGCAAGCACAGCTGCCCGCGCTGCCCCACGGCGACGCCCACCTCGTCCTCCCCCACCGCCGCCAGCAGCGCCGCCCGTACCGCGCGTGCCGGCCCCTGCGCCACCTGCCCGCGCAGCGCCCCCACCGCCGAGGCGCGCGGCGACGGCATGCTCTGCTCCCGCTGCTGGGAGACCAAGCCCGCCGCCGCGTTCCAGGCCTCCGCGCCCAGCAAAGCGCGCGGCGGGCTCACCATCCAGCACTGCCACGACTGCAAGGCCGCCCTGTCCCGCAAGAGGGCAGCGCCGCCGCCCGACGTCAACCCGTGCGCCAGGTAGCGGCACATGCCCCCCCCCCCAAAGTGCCTCCCGCCCTCTGTGCTCCATCAGACCGCCTGCCCGGAGTGCATCGATGCCGCTGCTCCAATAGGTGCTGACGCACGCTAAGCGTACTTGACATCACCATGTGCATGCCATGCCATGCCATGCTGGGTCCGCAGCTGCGGGCATCCCACGCCCCCCGGCCATCTCAGCGGAGGCTCCTCCCAGCTGGGCGCCTCGGGCGGCGGCTGCCAGGAGTGCGAAGCTGCCCTGTCCAGACAGCCCAAGCGCCGGCACGTCACCCCGCCAGCCGAGGCCGCCCCCGCTGAGGGCAATCTTCTAACCCCCGCGCTCCGCGGTGCCGCCCAGCCGGGCTGGCCGCCTACGCCCGTCCCCGGAGGCTCTGCGCCTCTGTGCATCGGGGGCGCCCCGCTGCTGCCACCGGCCACACCGCAAGGCGGCGCGGCGCGGCTCCCCACGAGCGCCCTGGCCAGCCTGAAGGCCTGCGGCAGGTGCGGGGAGGCCAAGCCCCGAGGCGCCTTCTGCGAGAGCGCCGCAAGCCGGGATGGCGGATGCTCCAACTGCCGCGACTGCTCTGCCCATGACGAAGCTGCGAGGTCAGCAGCTGCCAGCGGCCGTGCACCAGCCGCTGCTGGCGCCGCACCTCCCGCCCTTGCGGCCCATCCAGGCACTCCGGCAGCCACGGCCTTGCGCCCCACCCCGCCCGCCGCCGCCGTCCTCAAGACTTGCGCCAAGTGCAAGGCCGAGAAGCCCAGGAGCGCCTTCTACAAGAGCGACACCAGCCGGGACGGCGTGGCTGCCCAGTGCAAGGCGTGCGTAGTGGCGCACCTCCGCAGCTACATCGCCGCAAGCCGGGCTGTTGGGACGGATTCGACGCCCGCCGCCGCCACCGCTTCGGGCGGCCCCGGCCGCTCGACCCAGTGCGCCGCCGCCACCACCGGCAGCCTCAAGCGCTGCAGCCAGTGCAAGGAGGCCAGGCCCAGGAGCGCCTTTACCGGGAGCGACACAAGCGGCGACAGCCTATGCCACCGCTGCTGCCGGTGCTCTGCCGCTCGGCGGCGCCGCTGCGACAATGTAGGCCCCGCGACCAGCGGTCCGGAAGCCGCCACTGCCACCGCCACCGCAGCCGAGCTCAGCGAGCCGCGCCGGGCACCTCGCCGTCAGCGGAAATGCTGCGCCCGCTGCCAGGGAGCCAAGCCACTGAGCGCTTTCAGCCCCTACGTCACATCGCGAGACGGCCTTCATTCCCTCTGCCGGGCCTGCGAGGTCTCGGCCGGACCGACGAATGCCGATGGACGGCGAGCTGCCGGCACGGCTGCTTCGACGACCCGTACGCCACCCCAGGTACAACAAGAGCTGGACGGGGACGCGGAGGACCGCGCCTCTGTGGCATGTGGCAGCGCCCCCGCACAAAGCGGCCCTGCCGGCAGTCCTGACGCCGCCCCGCCACCCGAGGCCGCCCCCGCCGCGGGCAATCTTCTCATCCCCGTGCTCCGCGGCGCCGCCGAGCCGGGCTCGCCGCCTGCGCCCGTCCCCGAAGGCTCTGCGCCTCTCTGCATTGGAGACGACCCGCTGCTGCCACCGGCCACACCGCAAGGCGGCGCGGCGCGGCTCCCCACAAGCGCCCCGGCCAGCCCGAAGGCCTGCGGCATGTGCGGGGAGGCCAAGCCCCGGGGCGCCTTCTGCGAGAGCGCCGCAAGCCGGGGTGGCGGATACCCCACCTGCCGCGACTGCTGTGCCCATGACCAAGCTGCGAGGTCAGCAGCTGCGGCCGCGAGCCCAGCCCCGCCCGTCGCCGCCATGAGCAAGACCTGCGCCAGGTGCAAGGCAGAGAAGCCCAGGAGCGCCTTCCACCGGAACGGCAACAGCCGGGATGGCCTGGCTGCCTACTGCCGGGAGTGCATGGTGGCGTACGCTCGCAGCCGCACTGCTGCAAGACGAGCCGCCGGGTGTGGTGCGCCAGCCGCTCGTGCCACTGCCGCCGGCACACCCGGCTCTTCGCCCGGGCAGGAAGTCCTCGCTACCAGGTCAGCCGAGGCTGCGGAGGGAGGCTCTCCCGCCTCCCACGGCGCCTCTGGGTCGGCCACGTCACCGGAAGCGGCGGCCGCGCGGCTGACCGCCAGCGCCCCCGCCAACATGACGACCTGCCCCGAGTGCCTGGCCGCGAAACCCCGGAGCGCCTTCTACCAAAACGCCACCTTTGGGGACGGCCGGGATTCCTCCTGCCGCGCATGCTTTGGGGTCTCTTTCCGCACCTGCATTGCGGCATGGTGGGCTGCCGCGAGCGCCGCGCCGGCCGCTGCTGCCACTGCCGCGGGCATCCCCCGCCCATCGCCCCACGAAGCCCTCCCCGTCGCCGCCATGACCAAGACCTGCACCAAGTGTAAGACCGAGAAGCCCAGGAGCGCCTTCTTCAAGAACGCCAGCATCCGGGACGGCCTGCACTACTGCTGCCGAGAATGCTCGCGGGCCTACCAGCGCAGCTACCTGGCTTCAAGGCAGGCGGGCGGAAGCCGGGCGCACGCTGCTGCTCCGACTGCGCCGGAGCGATGCGGTCCCGGCCGGGCCCCGGACCATCAGCTCACCAGCCGCGCCCGCTGCCAGGAGGCCAAGCCACCGGGCGCTTTCAGCCCCGACGCCGCATCACAGGACAGTTGCCAGCCACACTGCGGGGCCTGCGAGGCGGCGACCGGAGCGAAGGGTCCCCAGGGGCGGCACCAGGCCGCCGGCAGGGCTGCCTCATCGCCCGACCCCCACGCTGCCCACCCGATCCGGCCCCGGTGTGAGGTGAAGCAAGAGCCGGACACGCAGGCGGGTGAGCGCGCCCCTCTGCCGCGTAGTGGCGGCGCTTCTGTCCTCGTCCCCAAGAACACTGCCGGCGGCCCAGATGCCAACCGGCCGGCTGAGGATGCGACGCCAAGCGCGCCGGTGGTGAAGACGGAGCGGAGGGTGCCGGAGGAGGAGGCCGCGGGGTCTGCCGTTGCGGCGGTGCGCTGGGTGCTGACGGACGGCCACTCGGCGGCGACGCAGCGGCGCATGCTGCGGATGCTCGGGCTGCGACCCTGCGCGGCGCTGCTGCGCGAGGAGGGCAGCCTGCCGCCGGGCAGCCGCGAGCTGGTGCTCGAGCGGTATGAGGGGCTAGTGCGGGGGGCGATGATGGGCTAGCGCGACGCGCCGTCAAACGTTGTCGAGTCCGACCGGCCCCCATCTCGCGGCGGGTTCGGGCCAGGCGTCGTCTCGTGTGAACCTTACGCACTTGGGGATGTTCGGTATCCCTGGTCTGGGCTACGATGGCGACGGGGAGCTGCGGCCCTGGGCGTGTGCCCTCACTGGCTGCCTCCCGGTCGTCACCAGTCTGTTGTGGTCGGAGATGGATGGCTTCTTCTTTTTTGACGGCCATGCGACCCACCGTGACAACCTTGGCCGCCCTCCACATCCTCTACACCGCGCACGCATACTACGCCGAGGGCGACTTGCAGAAGAAGTTGGCGGCGCAAGCGGGGTTGGCCACGCTGCGCGCATGCACTGAGGGATCCCGACATAGCCGCTGAGGTTCTAGCGGCTCTGCCTAGCCCGACACAGCTCACACGCCTCAGTTTGGCATTGCGTGAATGTGAGGAGTCTTTGGCCTTGATCCGCGAGGGGTTGGCTTCGTTGGGTGCCCTGGCCACACTGGACTTTACGGGCTCGGACTTGTTCATCGGCGACGAGTTGTTGGAGGACGGAGCTGCCAGGCTACAACCTCACGTCGCTGAATCTCATTGATGTTGAGTGGGCTACGACCCATTTTGGAATGATGAAGATGCGGGCCAACATGCCGGATCTGAAAGCCCATTCAATGGGGCGGTGGCGATTTCACTGAATCCGTGGCAGTGACTATCAAGAGGGTGATGAATGAAATTGAAATTGATTACAACGTGCTAGTCAACTGCCCGCCGCTGCCCAGACTGAGTTGTTCTGAGGGCATGCTATCTCTAACCGCAATGGGACACACATGGTGCAATTACAGCTCAAGACACGGCCAACCTCCTCTATTTCCGAGCCCCGCCTC
The DNA here is from genome assembly GCA_006384855.1 of Tetraselmis striata. Lineage (NCBI taxonomy): Eukaryota > Viridiplantae > Chlorophyta > Chlorodendrophyceae > Chlorodendrales > Chlorodendraceae > Tetraselmis > Tetraselmis striata. The sequence goes on along the minus strand of VCJN01000154.1, from coordinate 48,763 downwards.
CTTCCGGCATGGTGAATGCGCCGTATTTATCACATGAGTCGTCATTGTGATGTGGACAAGAGTGTAATGGTGTTGCCCCCCAACACGTCACAAACCAACACGCAACGTGATGCCGCAAATGAACAAATGGCAAACTGGCCAAAGCGTGTGACACAGAAAAGAGCGAAGCAACAGATTTGAAATTTCTTACAACTTCCTTCCTGCCAGACTACCACTTGCACATGCCAACCGTCTCACGGCGCGGCTACATGAACCCGCAAAGGCCCTTGCGTGATGGTCCTCTGGAGCCCAAGGTGGAGCAGAAGTACACTCCTCTAGGGTACTCAAAATGAATTCGGAAAATGGCTAAGATCCATGTTTATGGGGGCTGCCGCCGTCTAGTGCTGTCTTACGGCCCGACTTGATGAACTCGCACAGGGTCCGCTGGGCCCGTTGCATGTCGTGACTTGGAGGCCGGGCCGTCATACACATACCGCACCAAAAGAGGAAGTCCTCCGATCGGAAAGGGGCGTGGACATTGATCGAGGAGATGTTGTCGGACACCGAACCAGGGGTAGAAAAACACCAAGTGTAGGCATGTAGTGCCCCCCTAAGACCAACTTGGCATGTGCAGAGGGAGGGGGGGGAGGTGGAAGGGGGGGGGGGGGGGAAGTCAACATGTGGTAGATCAATTTCAATTTGCCCCAATCCTTGTGCCAGTCTACCCTTTCACTCCTTCCCCTTCTCTGACCACAACCCCTCATGCGCTTCGGGCTAGTGGATGGCCGGGTTGCTTTGTCGCCACTCGCGGTAGTTCATCCAGTCGCAATACTGCGTCTTGCGTTTATGTGGACTAATCACCGTCGTCTGAGCGATGCTCGAGTCTACAAATCTGCGGCAGTGCATTGTTTTCATACCTGAGGCTATGTGCAGTGTGAGACTGAGTGGTCACGCATGCTCCAGAGGAGCGCTGTGACCTGATCGGCTGGGTATGCACATGATTGGTGGTGGTGGTGGTGGGGGGGGGGGGGGGGGGGGGTAATGAGGCGCTTGTGCGTCGTGCAATATACGAATATCGAAAACGATGGCCTCGCCGCCATGTTTGAATTCCACAAATGTGAAAACATCCTAGCCTGGCCAATGTTTCTGCATAGCATGTGCAGAAAGGCACAGACGTTTTGCACACAGGAGCGCAATAATTGTTGTCTTATTGTGGTACGTACATGTCTCAAGTTGTCTTGTTTGGAAGTGTGCCCCCTCCCCCCCCTTGACCGGGTGTACAACGCGGAAATGTTTGGCTTGCAAGTGTCGGGGATGCACCATTGCACCATGTGGGGGAGGTCAACAGATTCTGGGAGGTTCAACAGTGTGCGGATTGTGTCGGTGTCCGATTCCCCTTCGGTATTGCCTACCCTGTGGTGGTGGTGGTGGTGGTGAAGTGTGTGAGTGTGTTGAGGGGGGGGGGGGGGGCGGAGGAGGGGGCGGTAAGACGGAGTGAGATCGCACAAGTCCCGAGACGTGCCCGAGCTCTTCCGCTAGAATACCTATGGGCGTGTCGGTCGACCATTGCTACGTCGAGGTCAATCCTTGGGAACAGTGATGAGTAGGAGTGTTGCTGTAAATAATCACATTTTTTCACAATAAAGCCGCGATCATATCGGCACGCGCCGATGTTTTGGCAAAGCTGGGATGGGAACGGGCTTGGGGGAGGCATAGTGACGCACGTATTATCCCACTCGCGGCAACCGACTTGCGCCATGCAAGGGTGCAAGCTCATGTTTGGCACTAGGCGCCGACGGCTGTTGGGGGAGGGGAGTAGGGGGGTACACGGAGTGAGATCGCACGAGTCGCGGGACGTGCCCGACTTCTTCAGGTACCATACCTATCGGCGTGTGGGTCGGTCATTGCTACGTGAAGGTCATTCCTTGGGGAAAAATGATGAGTAGGAGTGTTGCTGTGAATCATCACATTCACAATAAGGCCGCGATCATATCGGCACGCGCCGATGTTTTGGCAAAGCTGGGATGGGAACGGGCTTGGGCGAGAGGCATAATGACACACTTATACAGCAACCGACTTGCGCCATGCAAGGGTGCAAGCTCGTGTTTGGCACTAGGGGCCGACGGCTGTTGGGGGAGAGGGGGGGGGGGGGGTTAAACGGAGTGACATCGCACGAGTCCCGAGACGTGCCCGAGCTCTTCCGCTATCATACCTATGGGCGTGTGGGTCGGTCATTGCTACGTCGAGGTCATTCCTTGGGGAAAGTGATGAGCAGGAGTGTTGCTGTAAGTAATCACATTTTTCACAATAAGGCCGCAGTCATATCGGCACGCGCCGATGTTTTGGCAAAGCTGGGCTGGGAACGGGCTTGGGGGAGAGGCATAATGACGCACTTATATGGCAACCGGCTTGCGCCATGCAAGGGTGCAAGCTCGTGTTTGGCATTGGGCGCCGACGGCTGTGGGTCCCAGGTGAGCGCGCCGAGATTCTCATCCATTTATATTGGTTGTTTACACTGTTACAATGGCGGGCGTCGGCGGACGGCGCGGAGTTACACAGCGTGACGAATATTTCGCAGCTCCGCCTCTCTGCGCACCAAACTCGCGGTGGTGGCAGCAGATCCCCGCCCGCCGGCAGCAGCGCGGGCTCACAGGGTGCATGCCCAACCCTGGAGCCTCGGTCTGCCCCCCCTCTTCCCCCCCCCCAAGGTGGCTCAGCGCACAATATCGTCGCCTATGTCGCCTATATCTGTTTCTGGTAGGCGCAGCCCCCCCTGCCATCACGCCCTCCGACGACTCGCGCCCCCTTGCACACACACGCCTCGGCAGCCGACACTCCCCGTGAGGTGCCGCCACGTGCGCTCCAGCCAGTGGCACGCCAGCACCGGCCGCGTGGTAGGCGCGGCGGTGGCGGACTGGGCAGGGCCCCCCCGTGGCCCCGCGGATCGCACAGTGGCATGATCCGCCCCCTCACCGCCCGCGTGGACAATGCCGGGTCCGATGGAGGGGCCCCCTTCCCCCTTGTCCTGCCCCTGGGAAGCCCCCACGGAGTCCCCCGAGTAGTCCCCCTTGTAGTCGAATGTAGTACGCGCGTAGACCCGCGTCGTTCTCGCAAATGACGCTCTCGCCAGCAGGGCCCCGCGGCGGTCAGAATTCAAACGCCTCCACCTGCGCGATGCAGCCCTCCACGTCGTCCACCGCCTCGGCGCGCAGCGCGCGCTGGGAGCTGGAGGCCGAGGAGCCGCGCGACGGCCCGGCGGGCGGCGCGGGCGGCTCCCCGAGGTCCGCGGGCGCCCAGGCGGGGCGCGTCGGCAGCGGCTCCCCGCGCGACAGGTCCACGCGCCGCGTGGGCAGCTCCTCCACGTAGAGCAGGCCGCCCTTGGGGCGCTTGCCGCTGTGCGGCTGCATCTCCAGGAAGTGCAGCTGCGGGGAGGCCACCCACAGCGGCGCCCTCTGCAAAGGCGCGCGCACCACAGCAGCGCGCACCTCAGCGTCGCGCAGATTGGCGCACACCAAACCCATCAGTACCCAATATATTTGAACTTTGAAATATGTTACAGTCACAGTGGACCCTTTCGTACAGGAAAATGTAGTCGTTAATAATCCTTTTGGAGAAATACCCGAGCGACTTTTTCTGGCAACCTTTCATAGTTGCTGTTAGTTCTGTTTGTAGTGCGCTTTTGTGAAAGCCTTATGTAATAAATAGTGTACCCGAGCGAGGGTCCAGTCGCGTTGTCGTAGGCGATACTCGGTACAGTGACATCAGCACCGGCCCCCTACTAACAGGAGGTGTTTGTTGTTCGGGACACGTCTTACGACGCGTGAGATACATACAGTACATTATAACGTGGAATAATGGCGACGCCCGCGTCGTGTTTTTTTTATTTGGCGTCATGTAGTGCTGGTACCATTACAATAATAAATAAATCATCCTCATCAATACGAGGATGCGAGATACATAGATGACCGTACATCATTGGCCGGTTGTCGTAGTGCCGCAAATTACACCGCGAAAATCAAGAAGTTGATCGCATGTCATATACGATGGAAAGTCGCGAGCTGCCGCGGAGACTGCGCGAAGCAATACGAGGATTCACTGTGACTGAACCTTGACAAGCTCTCTTCCCCCAGTAGCATCAGGGGAGCGGAGGGCCCGCCCCTGACCGACCCGCATAGGGTCTGCTAATTAAAGCCCGTAGGGTGGGGCCTCTGCAGGCCACGTGGCTATGTTGCAGTACATTAGGTTACGTACTGATTTAGCGTCACCGGAATCGGCACGCGACATGTGATGGGTCTTACGGGGGAGTGCGCGCGCGCAGAGGGGCGCCAACCCGGTCGCAGAAACACATCACGTCAAAAAATAAACGACGGTGTTCCAAAAAACTCATATACCTCATTTAAATACACAACACAACTGGTTTCGGCGTGGTAATATTAACAGGAACACTGTGTACAACTCCCAACCCTATCCGCCAGGCGACTAGCAAGACTGTACTGTAGAAGTATAGCGAGTACTCGTGTGGCTTGCATGAAACCCCCATTTAAGGCGTTTGCTACGATGTCTTAGAGATAGGTTCCCCGGCACGCACACATCTGCACAGATATAAGAATACATCTACACGGGCGCCGGCACGGTAAGGAGGACACCGTGAACCGGAACCTGCCCTCCCTACCAGAGGTCAAATGTAGGCAAAATTATAGCGGAACAAAACCGAATGTCTATATAGGTTGCACGCGGGCCCAATTTGAGGGTTATCACCGTAAGTGCGGTGTATATATAAGGTTAGATATAGGTGCGTAGGCACTTGTATACATAAAACACAGTGAAATGTGGGAATAGCGGTTCCGGTGTGTTGACAATGACACGGCGCCTCAGGACCTGCCCTGCCTGCTAGAGGACAGAACTGTGGCAGAGGTACAGCAGATGCTTGTGTAGCCATGCAACCCCAATCCGCGGCTCTCACTACGGGATCTTGAATTACGCCGGTACCCGTGCGCCCATACACCTATACATACACACACATATATATGTAGTTATGCAAACATATATACATATATATAACTGTATTTATGTGTATAACTACATATACAGATTGTAATATGATATACATATATGGCATTGCATCGATTATGCATCAACCTCGAGCACAGTACGGGTACATAAACACAGTCACTAATATGGACACACACAGAGACGCAGACACCAGCAGATGCATGCATGCGCCAGGTTGCAGAGATGTACGAGTAAAAGTGCAAAGTGAAGCTCGCCCCGGGTCATCGGCCAAAGCCGCCCCATCACCGACGAAGAGTTCAAACAGGTAAACCCGGGACACGCCCGGTCGTGTATGAACCGGCGAATGTAGGGGGGGCGGTCATTTTGCACTTTGAGCGGCGCGCTCCCCTGAGGCCATTGCCGAGAGGTGGGCGCACCGCGGTGGTCTGCAGCTCCGCCTGGGCGATGAAGGCGTGGCGCTCCTCCTCAGAGACGCCGGTGCGCTGGAAGGGGCCGCCGGGCACCGGCGCAGCGGCGCGCGGCACCGGCGGCTCCGCGAGCGCCGGCCCGAGGTCGCCGTGCTCCGGCCAGCTGGGCCGCCGGCACACGTCCAGCCGCGCGCACACCTCCGCCAGCAGCTCCCCGTCGTCCACGCCCGACATGGACGAGCCGGCGGAGGCCGGGGAGGTGCCGAACATGACCGCGTCGTCCTCGCCCACCTGGCCGCCCTGCGCCCACCGAAACACGCCCGTCGGATGAGAAATGCGCCCTCGCTGTATTTTCCTGGGCTGGCGTATACTGGTGCAATTACTGCTGTATAATTACAAGACCTACCCCCCCCCCCCCCCCCCCCCCCCCCGCTGTGGGGTGTTGAGCGTGGACACGTTGGGGGAAACGAAAAACTGGTCGGAGGTGGGTGGAAGCGCGCGCCACACGCTTCGATGGTCGGCCGAGCGCGTGCCGCGCAGTCGCCGGTTATTACAACTGCAATTCTGGGACCTGGTGTGGTGCTTTAATTACACCTGTAATTTGGAGGGGGGGTTTGGGGGGGGGGGGGGGGGTGCAGGGACAGAGAGGACAAATGCGGACAAAGTGGGACAGAAGCGGGTGAAACCCAACACTTTGTATGCGGCTGTTGATTAAGTGCCACGTGCAGATTGGCGCGCGGCCGAACGGGTAGAAAAACACCCCCGGAAAGCCCTACAACATGCGCCCCTCTGTAGTGGAGGCTTCCCCTGCAAAGGGCTGTATTGAACCCTAGCATACCCTACCATACATGACCCCGTCACACGTGGCGCATGGCCCAAGGCGGGAGGCATGGCGCGCACCTCCGCGCCCACCCCCAGCCGGTAGCGCGTCAGCATGCCGTCCGGCCCCGCGATGAGCAGCTCCTCGTCCGCCTCCGCGCCCCCTGCGGCCGCGTCCTCGTACGCCATGCTGCTGGAGAGGCTGCTGCCCTCGGACGCCGAGCGTGGCGTGAGCACGAACATGGCGGAGATGGCGCCGGCGCTCGGGCCTGCAGGGACAGGTGAACAGGGGGGCGGGGGGCACCAACGGCAGCGGCTGTGATGGGCTGCGGCAAGGCATGGGCGTTATCATCAATGAGAGGGAGGCTCTTAGGGTTTACATATCTAACATAATGACGACTGGACCGTAGGTGGTTGTCAGGGAAGGCCGCCAGCCGGGGTGTGGACGTGAGACCCAAGGCTTCAAACCCTAGAAAAAATCGCTAAAAGCCTTGTTAAACAGGTTGCCATGGTGCGTTATGGTAAAGGGCACTATGGTTGGCGGAGATAGGGTTTTAAGCCGTGTAAACCCAATGTTAAACACAAATCCTAACATCGCAACTACGCAATGCCCTAAACCACAGCCATGTAACATTGAAACCTGTTTAACTGCGACCTTAGGTGGCGCTAAGACCTAAGCCCTAAAAAACCCAGGTTTTGCCAGCGATCGTTTGGACGCCCTGTCACCGAGTCCATGCTGATGAATGGAGATAGAAATCGGTATCGGCAGTTCGTGCTCTCAATGTGCCTGTGCCCGGGGTTTGGGTTTTGCTGGAGGTCATTGTTTTTCAGCGCCTCGTGAAGAGGGAAGACAGAAAATCCATAACAACACGAGACAAACGCAGCACGGAACCTCCGCCTCGACGGTGCAAAACAGTTCATTGCTGCCGCTACCCGCGAACCCTAGCTTTCAGAGGGCTGCATGCTTCGGGCTATGGTCGGCCCTTTGCGGGTTCGTGCAGCCAGGCCGTACGACAGGTGGCCCGTGTAGTTGGAAGGCTGGCAGGAATATAAAGCTGTAACAATTTCCAAATCTCAAATATCCGCGAACTCAATAAATGGCACGGATATACCTGTGTATACCTATATAGGGCCCGCTGTGGTGGTCTACGTTGGACGTGATGTTGCAGGTGATGGAGGACCAGAAGAGGAAAGGGGCCGCAGCCGGGGGGGGGGGGGGGGGGGGGGGGAGGTTAGCAGGCGCACCAGCTGTGCCCGGCCCGCCAGCGTACAGTCCCGCCGCGGCGCCCGCAGCAGCGGTGGCCATCTGCGCCCCCGGCACCCGCGCCGTCCAGCTCGAGGTGCTGCGCAGGCGGCCGACCGCGCTGAGGTGCTGCACCAGGCGCGGCAGCTCCCCGGCCCCCGCCGGCCCCCGCTTGGCCAGCGCGGCCAGGTGCACGCCGCCCGGGCCCAGCGGCGCGCCGGGCCCGCCTGCGCCGCCGAGGTGGAAGATGTGCGTGGTGGCGCGCGCGCTCGAGACGGCCAGCCAGTCGCTGTTGAGCGAAAAGGCGGCGCTGGTGATGAGCGCGGGCGTCAGCCCGCGCGACAGCTTGTACAGGTGGCTCACGTTGCTGGAGGCGCCGCCGCTGGTCGCTTGCTCGCCTGCGCACCGAGCCACAGATCAGGCCGGGGGAAGTTGGGGGGGGGGGGGGGGGGGGGGCAGTGCCCCATAAGCAAAGAGGGGGAGAGAGGAGGGGGGGAGGGAGCGGGCAGCTGACCTGGCCTGGGGGGGCACACGTGCCAGACGTTGACCGAGTGGCCGTACACCGAGGTGGTGACCAGCAGCATCCCGCTCGGGTCCCACGCCAGCAGGCTCAGCGGCGACGTGTGCGCCCGAAAGTGCGCGATCGTGGAGCGGCGCACCAGGTCGCGCACGACCACTGTGCCGGCGACCTGCCGGGCCGGCAAAACAGCTGCGTGTCAGGCACAGCAGATGACCCCGCCCGCCGGTCCCCATCCAGCACTCTGCCCACTCTCTTAGTCAGCTGAGTTGGCCACCGGCTGTACAGCCCAAATGGCCTGCTAGCTACAGCCAACCCAAAGTGTGTTTTTGGCATGTCATGTCCTGCTGTGCCCTCGGGAAGCGCCACGGTAGCCGAGAAGGCGTTCCGATGTCTAGAGCGACGGAGCGCCGGGCAGCAGCGCGCACCTGCGCCTGCATGTGGTCGCCAAAGCCATGCTCGGGGCTGCGCCCCAGCGCCGCGCCGCCGCCCTCCGGCTCGCCCGGCTCCCCGCCCCGCCGGCCGACCCACTGGCTGTACTGGTTGCTCAGCAGCTTGTAGCCGCTCTCCCCCAGGTAGTTGAGCCCCGCCTTGAGCTGCTTGCCCGAGGAGGAGGCCGCCTGCTTGGCCACGCTTCGCATGTAGTCCTTGTAGCCGGCGGAGCCGTTGCGCGCGCCGCGCGGGGCGCCAGCGGCCACCGCCACGTTGGACGCGCAGCCCACGGGCTGCTGGACGCTCTGCCGACGACGGAGGGCAGCCGGGAGGCACACGCAGGTCAGCGCCCGCGTTACTCGTGACCTCCTGCCCATCCCGCCCCCCTGCAGCTGCATGATCTGGAGGGCATCTGAAGTACTCAGGAAAAGGGGGGGGGGGGGGGGGGGGGGGGGGTTGCCGATCTGCACTAGCAGTACAGTAGTGTGGTAGGAGGCTAGAGGTAGCACTGTATCCATGGACACCAACATCGTCAATGGCATACAGCTTGCCACTCGCCAAGGTTTTGAGACAACGTGGCTGAGCGTCATAACCCAGGATTGCCAATGCTGCACGGTGTCGCCCACTGCGTCGCTCTCCCTGATCGCCCCACCCCCCCCGCCCCCCCCCCCCCCCCCCTCTCTCTCTGGCTCTCCTTCTGTGGCTCTGTGTGGATTAGGTTTGGGTTGTGGGAGTTTGAGATTGCAGGCAGGCGCACCTGGTTGGAGGCATAGGCGAGCCAGCGCGCGCCCAGCGCCACAGGCGCGGCCCAGGCATGGCTGCCGTGGATGGAGGCGAGGCTGGCGGGGAGCGGGTAGGTCATGCCGGAGAAGAGGGTGCTCAGCGTGTTGGTGTCGTACACGTACAGCTGCGCCTCCAGCCCGATCAGGAGCGCGCGCGCGCTGGCCTGCACGCCCACCACGCGGCTCGAGAAGTTGAAGGTGTGCACCAGCGCGCGGCTGCGCAGCGAGAAGAGCTCCACGGCGCCCTTGCCGCCCTTGCCGTTGAGGCGCCCGTCGATGCCGCTGCTGTCGTCCGCCGGCTCCACCTCACCGGGCACGAGCGCCAGCAGAGGGCGGTGTCCGTGCAGCGGGCTCGACTCGGGGTCGGCCTCGAGAGGAGTGGGCAGCGGTTGCACGTGCCTGCGGAAAGGAGGCATGGCGGGGCCGGCCAGGTAAGCCGGCTACCAGCAAGAAGGGGACTCGTATGGATGGAAATGCTCCTCAAGACAGGAAAGGGATGGGAAGGGGGGGGGGGAGGGGGGCCAAGTCGGGGCCGAGGTCCGCACCTGACAGGTGTGTCCCGCAGGGAGAGCAGCTCCCGGACAGCCTGTGGCTCGTGCACATCCCACAGCTGGAAGCCGCTCGCGTAGCCAAGCAGCAGTACCTCGCGCGGCGGCCGCCCCCGCGTCAGCTCGAGGCGGTCAAAGCGCGCCCACAGCACCTTCTCCTTGGCCTCGCCGGAGCCAGCGCCGCCCGACGCCGCGGCCGCGCTGATGGTGTTGTAGCCCGCGGACAACGTGCCGGCCATGAGGCGCAGCGAGGCCGCGCCCACGGACAGCAGCGCGCTGCCGGCGGCTGCGGCGGCCGCGCTGCCGTCACCCCCCATCCACTCCTCGCGGCCAGAGGGCATGGCAGGGGCGGCTGGCCCCCGGGAAGGGGCGACGCTGGAATCTCAGACGACACCTCACCTCCCGAACGCCCAAATCCGCCCACTTGCGCGCTGCCGGCTCGCTTCAGCAGGGCAGAGGCCGCCCGCTGCTCTGCCCGTACGGTCCTCTCCTGTGCCGCACAATGCACTGCGGTGTGTCAGCGACAGGCCCCTCTCCCCTCCTGCCCGCTTCACGCCTCAACCAACACTGAGCGATCTGCTGCAGCAACGTCTCGCAGCAGCGACGCACTACAGGGGGGAATCCTGTCCAGCCCACGCAAACACCTGCGGGGAAACAATCATCCGGCGACCATACCGACAGATGGAGACGGGTCGGCGCGACCGCGAGCGCTGGCTACCGAGCTAGGGTGGCGCTCGAGCCGCTTGTCTCGCAGGTGGCCGGTGACCTATCGCAACGGCCGGCGGCACCGTTACGTATTGATACCCCGAGCTGAGTGGGGGACACTACCATACGGCACGCTGCTGCTGCCTTTTCGAATAATTGCGTCGCGCCTCGCGACGGACGGACGCGGAATCGAGCAGCCGCGGGCCCAAGCGTCGGCGTCGCGGGTTGGCAGCGAAGAGCCGCACCGGCGGGCCTGCGTACGTATGACGATAAGACAGCCGCTCGCGCCGTCTCTGGTGTTGCCTTGGGCGAGGGTAGGGGGGGGGGGGGGAGGTGAGGGGGCAGCGGTGAGGGGGCAGCGGTGAGTGGGCAGAGTCCGCATTGACCTGCTGCCGAACCTCTAGGTCATCCTACAGGAGGTCATCCTTATACTGTAGAGCTGGTTGGTTCATGGGGGAATAAATCGCCCCTATGAGCAGCATAGCATAGAAGTCGGGTGAAGGCATAAAAGTAAAAAGCAGCACTGCTACTGGCGGAACGCGCGGCCGTGCGGTATCGTCGCGGAGCTGGTGAAGCAGCGCAGCAGGTACAGCTGCCGTATATTCGCCCCGTAGTACAGGCGTCAATGCAGCGACTGTATTGTTTGTGTGCCCACCCGTCTTGTCCGGAATAAATCCCGGGCGAAGTACCGTTAGTGGTACTGGTACCGTACCCGTCCTGTCCTTCATGTCCAAGGCGTACAAGGCGGGGGACGCCGTGACAGCTTGCGACCGTAACCGCCGCAAGTCGCATGTGGTTTTGCTGTCTGCAGCGCGGCAGGTACTGCTACAGGCACGCCGCTGCCGCAGGATGCTGGCCTTCAGCTGTGCGTGCTCATACAGCCGTGTGTCGCGGCTCCGACCATGCGCGCTAGCGCAGCCCGGGGCGGAATCCTCCAACTCAGCGGGAAGGTTATGTACTAATTTTAAGTACTGGAAATATAAAGCGGGCCGGAGCACGGAAGGCGCCCCTCGTCGGAGCCCTCGTCAGTCCGCGAGGTCCGGTGACGTCAACCCTGCCTGGCGCTGCCGGATCCTGCCTGGGCCAAGCTCAGTTAAAGCCAGAACCAACGCATACAGTACCTTTCGATGCCTTCGGTCGGTTTGTCGCAGAATCTGTGTCGACGGCGGTGCCTGACCCCCCAGCGTCGCTTGAGGGTGCTGAGTGAGGACGTCGGTGCCAGCGAATTGTCACGTCAATTGGACAAAATATTATCTAGCATCGAGTTACACGCGAGGCGCGCGAGGTCTGCTCAGATTCGCGGATCATCGGATACGACTCGCGGCGACTGGCGCACTCCGCCTCGTCATCCGCCAGCACCGTGCATATCAGGGCGCCAATAATAGTCAAGTAGTACCTCGTATTTTACTGTCAGACTGTATTCCGGCGTGGCTGGGCCAGGGGCACTTCACATTATCGCGCACGGGAGCCGCGGCGCTCATCTGGTGCGTGCTGGCACCGCTCGTCCACTCATCAGTAGCGGCCGCTCCAGTCAGCATGCTTTTCCAACCGGTAATCCGGAATACTGGCACTTCACATTCCTGCTTTTAGGCCTGTATGACACGGGGCGTGCTCTACCGGTAGACCGCTCTACCGCCGGAATTTCTACACGCATAGCGCGCCACGTCGCAAAAAACAAACGGCGACTAGCCAATCACCATGTAGTATTTTCACTTTTCAGTTCCTTTTTGAGCCCTCAAAACGGTTTGACACGGGAACAGCTCTACCGGTCAAACTAGCCGCTACCGCCCTACCGAGCATCGCAGGACCAGCCGCACTTGCTGCTCGGTCTCCTGGGCTCAAGTCGGTTGAGCGCTGTCCGCCCGCGACATGAGATCCAGATGGAGACGGGTCAGCGAGGCCAGCGGGGCGGTGCCCTTCCGGTCGAAACATGCTAGGAGGCAGCGCCCCGCTGGGCGCACCGGAGGCCGAGACGTGCCGATGGGACAACGGCATGGCGCCCGGCGCCCACGGCGCCCGAAAGGATCCAGACACCTTGACTGGCCGCTTGACCGGCCGCCCGTGGCGCCTTGCGGGGCGATTCCGGGCGCGCAGCCGTGGCCGTGAGGCGTGGAGTCCGTGTACCGCCCGCGCGAAGTTTCAGTGGGACTACAGGGAGCGGCGGGCGAGGGGTAGCGCGATGAAGGTGGATTCGCCAGCGACAGGGTGTCGCTTTCAAAATAGAGCGGTAGAGCGGTAGAGCGGTAGAGCGGGGGGTGGCATCGGTAGCTACCGATGCCACCCTACCGCCGAAATGCTAGACCGGTCTACCGCTCTAGGGGTGACCGCTCTACGGCCGAATTGCACTTTTTGCGACGTGGCGCGCTTTCGTGTAGAAATTACGGCGGTAGAGCGGTCTACCGGTAGAGCACGTCCCGTGTCATACATGCCTTAGATAACCGTGTTTCTGCTTTTTTTTCGTAACTCTAAAATGGTGGTACACACCCTGTACGGTTTCTATTCCGGGTTTTAACGTGAAGAGGCCATGGTACTTACCCTCCTTGTCCGCTCGGCAGAGCGGTAGTGTCTCCTAGGCGGCGACTTTTCGTTCATATGTTGTGTTAGGTAGCTTTAGTCCCCCCTTTTGATAGTATGCTTAACGATGAGGTGATGTTAAAGTATTATGAATGGGTTATGTGCATGCATATGTCACGGCATGAGGAGCGAGTTATGCATGATCAACAACATTGGCAGCCCATCGACACTGTGCAACAATAGAGCATGCACCGCAAAGCAGCAATGAGCTTGCATAATTAACGCATATCGCAACACATGGAGCGCAAAATAGACTGACAATAGGATTACAAGTTCTTGTGGTTGCTCACTCATCAAGACGGGGTTCGCTTAACCGCGCTTAATAATGCGGTACTTGTATTGTTTCCGTACTCAATACGTATTGTACAATAACGTATTTCGTATCACCGCGGGGCCCCGCACCTAACCTTTGCATATATCCGCTTACGATCAGCTTATCTCAGCCTATTCGGCGGTGGTCGCGAGTATCCGCGCCGAGACATGACTGCCATGGCCGTACCCATACGTTAACGGTACGTGATATAATGAGCCCCTTGCGCACTTCGCTCCTCGAGTACCTGCTACACGGGCGCGCGAGGGCGCTCGGTGCGAGTCGGTCATCAACGGACGCCGCGCGAGTACTGGTACCGTACCGGTTCTGACGCAGTGCAAACACCGGTACCCGTACCGGCCGGCCACGCCGCGTTGCTTGTAGTGATAAGTCCGATGATGGGAGTGCCGCTCATCATTCCCATCTCCCACCTGCTCACCGTGCGTGCCCCGCGATTGCCTTCGAGCCAGTCTCCCGTGCGATGCCTCCCGGCGGCCAGCGAGGAGTCGGCTATTCGAGGACCATCTTTCAACATAGAAGGGATGCACATGTCGTTGGGATGCAAAGCTGTGTGTACAAGAAAACACTGGGCGGGACTAGCCGCCACTTATTCAAAGAGCGCCATATCAAATCTGCGGGGCGAACCCTGCCCGCTCTGGACAGCAAGCCCGCTTACTAGCAAACACGGCGCACCCGCACGGTGTTTAGAATCGGCGATATAGCGCGCGTTCGGTGTCTCATTTACCCGTAGTACAAGGACCACCCCCATCCTATCCCCGAATTGGCAGATAGCAGTGCCCTCGATGCGAACCACCAACTATAATAGATCACCAACCATGGCCCCTAATAAGAGACCGGGTGTGGGATATGGGCCAAGTCGTGTGGGATTTGGTGAGGCGCAGTGAAGAATCGCGCGATTTGGCCTATGTCTCACCTCCGCCCGATAACCGTATTTTCGCTAATTTTTAAGATTACCATAGCTACCCATGACTTGGTCGGCTCCCGGTGCACCTACAGGCAGACGAATCGACCCATATTGGACTCAATCGCTAGCATATGGGTATATTGGCCTTCGGTAGGCGTCGATATATTATGGGCGGCGCGTCGACTACTGCCGTCGCATATGTTCGCATTCCCGCGTTGGGCGCTGTCACCACTAGCCTCCCAGACTGTCTCGTAATTACACTGTAATGGCCCGTAATCGCAATGTTCCCACGGAATGGGCTTGTAATCGCTGCATATACCGTGTAATCGCCATTTTTCTGCTAGGCTCGGTAGTCGCAATGAAGTCCCCGGCGGGCCCGCCTTCCGTAATTGTTACCAGTACAATGTCGTGCCGTCCCCATAGTACATTGGGCCCACATCGCGCCTCGCGCGGTTACCCGTGATCTTTGGGACTTCCGCCACGATGTATCTTAACGCCACACAATAAGCTCCGTGACGACTCGCAACGGCCACTTTAATACCATGCATCGCACCAGCGCCGGAGCGCCAGTGACTAGCCCCTACCAACCCCCGCCGCTGCGAGCCGCCGGCGCCGAGTAGGGGTGTGCCACGGGGCGTCGCAACTCCAAGCGCCGTATTCTTGAGGGCAAAGAGGGTTGGACGCCTTCCGAGGGGACTTGGGTAGAGGTGACAAAGAAAATGCAGAGCTGCGCGTGTGGCGCATGCTTCACGAAGACTTCGTTCTACGACAAGCAAGGAAGGGCGTGCGCTCAGCCACCCCCGTCCAGCGCCGCGCCTTTCGCAGCCGGTGGTGATGGCGCCATGCGATAGTTGCTGCACTGAACGGCCGTCACCCCTCTGCTCCGTCCGGAACCGTTGAGACCGAAACACGGGGCGAGCCGCCGGGTGCATCGATACCGTCGCCGCCGCCATCGCCCCCGCCGCCTCACCGCCGCTCTCGTCTCCCCGAACGAATCAGCAAGCCCCGCACCCAATGGCGGGGAGGGCGTTCGGTGTCGTCTGATGATGGCATGGCAGCAAGCATGGCAGCGCAAGAGGTAAATGCCGAACTTCACGTTGGCGCTGTCATAACCAAGACGTGCGGGACGCGGGGGAGCTTTCTCGGCCAAGTAGTCTCCCCCCCCCCCCCCCTTTGTTGCCCTTGCTCCTTGACGTCCCGTTACATCTGCCATAGCCCCACCGCCGCCCTGTGATAGCCACCCGTGTGTATCATCCAACACCCAGGTCGTCGGCTGGAGATGGGGTAACGAGGACGCAGACCCGGCTGATAGGGAGATGTGATGAAGGTGATTTACGACGACAGCGACTCGGAAGAGCTGAGTCGAAGATACAACCGCTATACCCGACGACAAAGTAGCTGAGCGATTTCACTCGCAGGTTGCATCAAGGCGCCATTATTGACGCCATACCGGCGGTGCGCCCCTTGCGCACCCACCGACGGTGCCTTGGGGGGGGAGGGGGGGGGCTTAGTTATTGGCTTAGGCGTGAGGGTATCGCACTGGCCACGTGTAAACGATGATTTGCAGTGCTTCATCCTTATTACACGCGCATTCGTTGAGATGCTTGCGCGCATATGTGCACCGGACTTGAGCTACGCGAACTTCTCGACGCCGATAGCGACGCCGAAGGCATTGTCGCGGGGGTTGTGGAAGGCAACCCCTCTGACGACAGCCGGAGCGACAGCGACGGCGAAGGAGACGCTGGTGCGAGGTATGACTTTAGTACCGGACCTCAGCCGCCGTGCAGCAAGGCGCCTTAGCCGCCCCGCCAACTGGGCGGCCTGCGCAGAGGCGCTGGATAAGTTGTGTCAACGAATTGGCACACTGGAGCTTGAGCCGGCATGGAAGCGCGCATATATATCAAATGGGGCTCGACCCCAAAACATCAATGACCTCCCCCCCCCCCCCCCCCCCGGGCCATGCCCCCCTCTTTCCCCTAGCATTTAGTCAGAATCTTAACTCAGGGCATAGGTCAGAATCTTAACGCGGCATGTTCCGGGTATACACGGAACTTCCTACTACCATGTAAACCGCCCACTGCGTGCCATGCCGCGCGTTGCTACCCTGCTGCGCGTTGGCGCCCCGCTGCCCCGGCCGCGCTAGCAAAGGAAATGCGGTTTGTGAAATCGGCGGACAAGAGTCGATTCAGCAACTCTTATCTGCGATCGAAAATGATTTGTTATGATCGTTGATTATGATTCATGAGGTTGTTGGCTGCACTACCCCGCAGGTACAACATGTATCACCAGTGCCAGATAGGAGCGCAACTTCCGGATAAAGGCAACCCCCCCCCCCCCCCCCCCACGCGTGACTCCGAACTGCCTACATAGTGTTGTCATGCTGCTGAGTTCCAGTATACACACACATGCATGTTGTGCATAAGAAGCCCGAGACATGCCTGTGGTGTTCAGGCACAATACATGGGACGACCGGTGGGTACCAACTTATGAATACCGCAAGCATGCCGTACTGCGAGACAGGCGTGCCAAGGTGGAGCAGCATGAAAACCACATGTATGCTGGGGAAGTGCAATACTTCTTAGAGGTGACCCCCACCAACCCTTCCACTGTGAGATTCAGATGTGACGTAAATGTGCCCTACTGGTGACGAACGACGACATACGGGGACGATACGGGACGGACGAGGGACGTGGATTTCATACCCAGTAGCGACGACTATCGCGCGCGACCTGTAAAGTACTATATGAATTTCTCGTTTCCATAATTTCATCAAATTGATATGCGCACGCGGGCTCGCGTGTCGCCCGCCGACGCGGAGCACCCGGGCTAAGTACAGGCGGATGTACGCACTCATTGCACATCGCCGCACATCGCTGACCGCACATCGCTGACCGCTGACCCCGCGGTGTGCCGCGATGTGCGGCACGACGGGCGGAGGTGTGGGCGGATGTAGGTGGTACGGTAGGTGGTAGGCGGTAGGTGGTGTTCGTAGGTGCGCGTTTTAATGCAGCCGCCCTAACTGCTGATGATTGTGTAACGCCCCAGCACGCGCATGAAGTACGGGGTCGCCTCACGGTCACCGCCGCTCACCGTTGAATCAAGCGCGGACAGCCGCGCACTCGCATCTGTGTTGCCTGCCGGTGGTGGGTTACATCCACCCCAACTCTCAACCCCCCCCCCCCCCCCCCCCGCCCCCGCGCGCGGCAGCAGGCATGCCGGCAAAGGGATGGATAGCGAGTGTGTCGAAGGATGGCGTGTACACATGCAAGCACTGCCACGGCATCGTGACGGGTAGTAGTGAAAGGACGGCGCGAGAGCGGCACTTCCGGAAATACCCGAACTGTAGCCACTCGTTGAAGCGTGCGGCTAAGTTGCGCCGCAAGGCCGCCTTATCACAAGCAGCAGCAACAGGGGCGGCAGCAGCAGCAGCAGCAACAACAGGGGCGGCAGCAGGAGTAGCTGCAGCCGTCGGAAACGGCCCGCCGGCGCCGGTCTCGGACGACGGCGGCTCGAAGGTGGACGATGTGATGGGCGTGGGGGAGGACCCCGTTGGCGAAGACGGTATGGACGGTTGCGCCCTTCGTTTGCAGTGTCCAAGAATCGAAAGGTAACCCCCCCCCCCCCCCCCCGGGCGTGGGGCGGCGTGGGCGTGGGCGTGGGCGTGGGCGTGACGGCATTCCCCTCCATGACTGCAGGGTCAGGCAAGGTGACGGTGCAGTCCGGCTGGGTCATGGAGGACTGCTTGCACCACATGGAAACGTTTTCCATTCTTAACGCCGGTCCGCTGCTCGAGGAGGCCCGGGTGAAGGCGATCATGACCGAGAAGGAGCTTCGCGT
Source organism: Tetraselmis striata (assembly GCA_006384855.1). NCBI lineage: Eukaryota > Viridiplantae > Chlorophyta > Chlorodendrophyceae > Chlorodendrales > Chlorodendraceae > Tetraselmis > Tetraselmis striata. Next base: position 30,672 of record VCJN01000154.1, on the reverse strand, counting down.
CCCCAGGCGGTGCTTGGGCACATGTACAAGCGCATGCAAGGAGCTGCGTGGTTCGTCACGCGGTGGGGGTTGCAGAATGTGGTGACGGAGGAGGACGGCCCCGAGCGCAAGGCGCAGGTGGACGCGCTCACTAGGGAGGGGAGGACTCAATACCCCGCGCGGCGCCAAGGCGCGGCGGCCGGGGCAGCGCGGCGCCAAGGCGCGGCGGCCGGGGCAGCGCGGCGCCAAGGCGCGGCGGCCGGGGCAGCGCGGCGCCAAGGCGCGGCGGCCGGGGCAGCGCGGCGCCAAGGCGCGGCGGCCGGGGCAGCGCGGCGCCAAGGCGCGGCGGCCGGGGCAGCGCGGCGCCAAGGCGCGGCGGCCGGGGCAGCGCGGCGCCAAGGCGCGGCGGCCGGGGCAGCGCGGCGCCAAGACAGCGCATACAGCGGAATCGGCGGAAAGGGATGCATTACAAGCTGTGGACGGCAGCCGCTGAAAACTATGCGGTCATGCCGCAACAACCCCAGCACTGGCTTCTGGATACCTCTGATCTGGCTGACGGCGGCGGGCTGCGGGATGCAGGGCCGCATGACTGAGGTGGCGGTGCTGGTGAGCCCGCAGAGTCTGCATGCGGCGGAGGCGGCGCAGCCGCATAGGCACTAGACAATGCTCTGAAGCGAGCCCCAATTGTCTGCCCAGCGCCTGCCCCAATGTAACGCACCAGCTTGGCAGCAATTGGCAGCTCTTTTGCCCCCCCCCCCCCCCTCCACCCCACAGACACACTACCAATACCAGTTTCTCATCCCGGCGGGCAGTTGATGCGTATACCCAGGCTTGTGCGTACGCGGTGCGGGGGGGGGGGGGGGGGGGGAATCACTATAGCTAAGCTAGTGATGTGAGATATGAGTGCAGCAACAGATATTGTGCAAGATATAATACGATGGCATGCAAGCGGGTCCCCGCTCTTCCACAATCTTTGGCCCTGCTCCCTCTTGCCCCGCCCCCGGTGCCCTTTAGCTGCTCTCAGCATCCCGAGTGGGATGGGCGGGGCAGCGGTTGCTACAGAGTGAGGCGTCGCATTGTTTGCAGTAGCAACGCAGCCTTTCCGGTTGCATAGTGTGACGCAGCCTGGATGTAACCCAGCAGTACGCGCAAAGTGCAAGTGTTACACGTCCGTGTGCCCCACCCAATGACATTGCGCCCGACCTCACTGACGGCATGTCTCGCTCTCCTTCAGCTCCTGGGCCGTCCGCCGCCTCACCCTGCGCACCCTACCAGCCGCGCGTGCCTTCTCGGAAGCCTCACACACGGCGGCGCGAGTCGCGTCGTGGAACGCGTCCCTGACATGGCGGAACTCCGCCCTCTTCGTGGCCGTGGTCGGGCAGGGGACTGCCCGCTGATGGGTCGCCATGCATGGGTACTTGGGGCCGCACAAAGCCGGGGTGCCGTCGCAGCAACACTCCCAGTCCGTCCGTTGGCCGCAGTCCACGCATGACGGGCGTCCGGCCAGGACACGCACATGATAGTGCGTGTGGCCGCCTCCCGCCACTGCTCGTAGTGCTCCGGTCAACATGGCGACGAGCAAGTCGGCATGTCCCGCAGGTGGCTGCGGGGCGGGTGGCGCGAGCGCAGCCTCGCTCGCCTCGACAACCCCCTCAGCCCGATCAGTCGCCTCGACCACGGCCTCCTCCGCCTCCTGACGCGGCGCACCAGGCGCATCATCGTCGCCTGGCAGGGCGTCCCCCCCCGCAACGGCGCCGTCGGCGGTGGCCGACGCCATCGTGGCGGGGTGTTGTGAGGAGGTGGCCCTAGACATAGGTGGGGCCGGCACCGCCATGTGTTGCTCCACATGCGGTGCGGTTCCTGACGCGACAGCTCCGTCGCACCAGTACCGGCACCGGCACCCCACGCACGCCTGCTGGGCTTACCACCAACCGGCATGTTTCCTTTGGGAGGCGGTTCATCCGCGTCGGAGGTGAGCGGCGGTGCCTGTGTGGGTGTGGATACTGCCCGGCCATTAGGGCTCCCGCCGCCTGTCGCTCCGCCGACCCACGCCGCGGCGTGTGCTGCGCCCCGCATAGTCGCCTCGAATATAATATACATGACGCGGGGACGGGGGGGGATTCGTGCGTTTCGTATGTCGGCGGAAAGGCGTGCGAAGCTGCGGCTGGCGAAGGTGGTGGAAGTAAGCGTGGCGGCGTCGGCGGCGTATTACCGTGCGTGCATGCGTGCGCAACCCCGCGGCAGCAAGCGCCGGACTCGGCGTGTGCCAGCGGCAGAGCTGCGAAGCCATGGACACGGTACGGGATGCCAAGTCTGGCTAAGCAACTGCCGAGGCTGGCGGCTTAACCCCCATGTCCGGCGGTTGAGGGACGGAAAGTGCGTAGAAGTTGATCGGGAAAAAGCGGGCATATAAGCCTGGCTGTGCTAGGTTCCTATTAAGTAATGGCGGTTTGTGCTAAGTAATTCTTAGGGGTAGACCATGCAGCGCAGGTAGGGGGCGGTATAAATGAGGCCGGGCACATATACTGCTCCACGAAACGACACTGTCGCACGTGTAGTTGAATAGACGCCCCCCCCCCCCCCCCCCCCGCCGGGTCGGCCCGCCGACCCGCCACGGCATGTAATATTTGTCATGCATCGCCGGGGTATGTGTGAGTGGATGCCCCGCTTCCCCCCCCCCCCCCCCCCCCCATTTACACTTGTGCACTCATTAAGTTTGGGCTGGTTTCGGAGCAGTACATGTACGTATGTATATACATACAATGGAACGTAGGACCTGCGCGGAAAGAGGGGGGGCTGGCGGAATGCGTTGGGGGTGCGTAGAGTAGCGTGTTGGTGAGATTCGGGGTGCATCGGACGCCGGATGCCCATCCACCCAGCGTAAAAGACGCCTACGGAATATTCACAATATATATATTCACACGCAAATGTGTGAAAACCGGACATTCCGTGCCGGATGGGTGGGAATACGGCGTCCGATGCAGCCAAAACCCCAGCAACACGCTATTCTGTGCACCGCCAATGCACTCCGCCAGCACCGCCTCATTCTCTGTCGATTTCGAAAACGCCTTTCACATTACCCACCGCTAATTGCAATTGCCACCGTGTAATGTTGTCACGATGTGCGCACACAACAACACTTACTACCGGTTCCGACGCGGATGGAGGCGAGGCTTGCGGAGTGCGTTGGGGGTGCGTAGAGTAGCGTGCTGCAAATAATTGGGGTGCATCGGACGCCGGATGCCCACCCACCCGGCGTAAAAGACGCGTAATATTCACACTTTATTAACACACAAATGTGTGAAAACCGGACATTCCGTGCCGGATGGGTGGGAATACGGCGTCCGATGCAGCCAAAACCCCAGCAACACGCTATTCTGTGCACCGCCAATGCACTCCGCCAGCACCGCCACATTCTCTGTCGATTTCGAAAACGCCTTCACATTGTCCACCGCTAATTGCAATTGCCACCGTGTAATGTTGTCACGATGTGCGCACACAACAACACTTACTACCGGTTCCGACGCGGATGGAGGCGAGGCTTGCGGAGTGCGTTGGGGGTGCGTAGAGTAGCGTGCTGCAAATAATTGGGGTGCATCGGACGCCGGATGCCCATCCACCCGGCGTAAAAGACGCGTAATATTCACACTGCTTTATTAACACACAAATGTGTGAAAACCGGACATTCCGTGCCGGATGGGTGGGAATACGGCGTCCGATGCAGCCAAAACCCCAGCAACACGCTATTCTGTGCACCGCCAATGCACTCCGCCAGCACCGCCTCATTCTCTGTCGATTTCGAAAACGCCTTCACATTATCCACCGCTAATAATTGCAATTGCCACCGTGTAATGTTGTCACGATGTGCGCACACAACAACACTTACTACCGGTTCCGGCGCGGATGGAGGCGAGGCTTGCGGAGTGCACTTGCGGTGCACAGACTAGCGGGAGACTAGACCCATTGTCGCTTATTTACAAGCACGGGCGGTGCTGCCAGACCTGATCGTCTACGGCCGATATAATATTCACACTATATTAACATCGGTGCACACCGCCGCACACCGCCGCACACCGCCGCACAACGCTGCGCGCGCACATTCAACGCACACATTATCCCGGATTCACTCGCCGTATCCATTACGCCGTGCTACTTCAACAATAAACATTGCGAAATTACACCGACACAATGCCGCACCGACTAGCTCTTGACAATACGTGCATAAAAATAGTAGTGGCGCGCTGCTCCTCGCCTCCAATGTGTCGTTGACTGCTGCGGAAGGCGGTCGTCGACTGGGTGTTAGTTTCTCCACCTCGGCCGCCCCCCCCCCCCCCCCCCCCGCCCCCCCCCCCCCCCCCCCTTCACCGCTCATAGCGCCATGGCCGACCTCGCCCCCCCGGGCAAAAGTGGGCGGCGAGCCTTGTTGTCTCGCGTGTCCGCGCCGCCGGCATCGAGGAGGACGAGAAAGACATGAGGAAACCCGTGACAAGGTGGGCGCGCAACAAAACACTCCATCCTCCGCATTAGCACGCACCCACTCGTGGCTAACTTGTGCCGCGCGCAGGTTCGTCCGGGAGCGCCGTAAGGCCCACCTCAACGCCAAGGCTTCCACAGTGCCAGCGGCGCAACTCGTGGTGGCCGAGGAGGCCGCATCCTCAGCCGCTTAAAGGCGAAACGATTGTGGCTTGTTGTGGGTGTCTGGGCACAGGGGGCGTCCCGACGCGAAAGTAAGGAAGCTCATGGCGGCGTCGTCGACGGCACAGCCTCCCGGGGTGGTGAAGACACTGACGGATGACAAGAAGCGGAAGAGGCCAGTGAAGAAACGCCGAGGTAAGAAACTGACGGTCGCGGAGTCGGAGGCGGAGTCGGAGGCGCAGGCGGAGGCGGAGGCGGAGGCGGAGGCGGAGGCAGCGAGATCGTCGAAGCGGAGGGTCCCCCCGGCACGCAAGAACAAGAACAAGCAGTAGCCCCCGCCCCCTTTACCCCCCCCCCCCCCCCCCCCAGGCGGGAGCGGCTGGCGGCGAGGGGGGGCGGGGGGGGGGCGGGGCGGGCGTGGTCCCCCCGCCCCCGCACCCCCCCCCCCCCCCCCGGGCCACATCCCCCGATGGCAGCTGTCGCGAATATTGTAATTCAAACATTCTTCGGCAAACCGCTGCCTGCCCCCGCCCTCCCCCTCGCGAATATTTATGTAACGTGAGCACTCTTTGGCAAAACATGGCAGCCAAACCGCCCATCTGATGACCTTTGATCGGACGGCTGGCAGGCCCGATCAGCAGTACTAGTACTACAAATTCCCCAGTGTTACCAAATACGTACGGCTGCGATTTGCGCTCCCATGTACTAATAGTCGTAGTTATCCACAGGACGACTAGGGTTCGTAAAAGATACCCGGTACCGGCGTAATAAATATATCGCGTACTACCCGGTACTACACGGACAACCTTGTACCTTGTACGTCAGTGCCATGTACGCTTCACCGGGCTGGTACGACTACCAGAATGATGACAAAAAGGATTTATCGCCCGCCGGCAATAACGCCGGATGTACTCGCACGTAACTGGATGGACGTGCCGCCACCAGCAGCAGCCTTCACGGATAAATAATAGTCGCTAGTAGTAGTGCTTCGTCACCTGTATGTCACATCTGAATCTCACAGTGTTCGCTGCCGGGCCTCACCCTCGATGTGTGCCGACTGCACGCAGTTGAGCGCAAGGGCAATAGGGTCCCCCCTCGGCACTGGTGTGTGGCAGAGCAAGGCGCCCCTCCGCCAAACACTCGCAGGGGGGGGGGGGCATCACGCCTTCCCTGTCGCGCTAAAGCACATCGGGGAGAAACCGTGTTGTTTCTTTGTTGAACGATCCGGACATAGTGACAGACCGGCAATTATCCAAGTTCGGCATGTCCTCACATGATGGGGTGCAGTATGTGTGGTGCACATATAACACAATGACAATGCACTACTAGCTGAATTTCAGTATAGCTTATAAATGTAATCGATCAAAGTTCTGCTGCCCAGCAATTCCGCGCAGCGCCCCGGCGCCGCCGCTGCCATGCACACCCATCACCGCCCAAATAAACCTAGCCCGCTTGGCAATCTGAATCGACGGGGGTTTTTAAACAGCCCCTGGTGGCAGTCTGCTGGGTACGAGGGATTGCAAAGGGAGGTGACACAGTTGGGACGGTCACATGGGCAAGGCTTGCCTGACTATTACACAATGCTAAAATTACAACACTTATTCGGCGTGCTGCTACTCTCTACTTTACTGGCTACGTGCAACTATGCCTCATCTCTACCTTTAAGAACTTTGGCTGATGGCCCGACTATGCCTCATCTGTCCGCAGTCTACTCTCCCAAGGGGGGGGGGGGGGTGGAGCATCTCCTCAGCTGGTCTCACTACAAAATTTCGTGACTCGACCAGTATAGAACAAGATCCTGGCTGCTGGTATCTATCTGCCCATGGCATGATGGGAGTCAGTACGGTGGCCGGTGGCCCGGTGGCCTCGTCCACGCCTCATGGCATGTTGGGGTACGGCAGGAAGGCTGCATTGAGTGTTGCAGCCGCACTTGCTGCGTGCGGGTAATCGAGGACGATGCCACCCGCCACGTCGGTTTCCCAATTCTTGGCATCAGTCTCTCTCAGTCTACGCACATTGGTCGCCGTGTCATGGGGATGGTTCATGTACAACTTGTACATGAACTAGCGGGAAAGTAGGGCCGTACGTAGCCGCGAGCGCCATTGATGTGAACAACTCGAACTTGTCGATGATGGCTTCCCGCAGCTTTGATTTCCCTAGTGGGTCCTTCTCGGTGCACACTTCCAGGGCGCGGTACAGTTGATCCCGCGCCGCAGCGAGGCATGTCCCGCCGACTTCGCTATATATTAAACATGTCTCCATCAAAAACCCGGGTATAGTCCGGCGCGTCGAAGATGAAGAACTTCCAGCTCCATGGAGCCTCTGCCCCAACGGTGTGGATGCCCGGCCATGTCTGTTCCTTGTCGAGAGAGGTATACATGTTGGTGTCGCTCCTGCGGGTTGTAAACCACCCCGGCTCGAGATGGATGCACCCCCTCACGACCAATTGCCGGTCGAGGTAACGGCTGAACTTCCTGTCTTACGATGTCATGGGACGCTGTCGTACGATGCGGGCAGCTGGTTGGCCATACTGAACGAGGCGAGAAACCGTGGATGGTGGTTATCGTTGGGTGATGCCGGCGGCGGGTGAGTGATGGTTGAGTACCTTGATTTAAGTTCGGTACTGGTATCTGAGAGAAGCCGACAATTTTGCTGCACCGTGTGCCAACCGGCCTCTTGCGCGGCACTACAAGCCGTTTGGCAGCCCCGTCGTATTGGGATAGTCAATCGCTTGTCTCATTACTGTTTGGGCTTGTGCAGACGCATATACCGTCGAATTACAAGCGCATTACGGGACCCTTCCCCGTGAAGGGGTAGTTACGAGCGAAGTACGACCCTGGAGCACGTCTGTGTCAAATTAGGACACATTTGTTATCGTTTACACGATAAATACGGTCGCCATACGGGATATGTCTCAGGGCTGGACACAATTATGCGGATATTACGCTATGGATACGCAGCAAGCCGGGTACTCGCACTACTACAGTACTGCTACGATCTGCGCTATATAACATACAGTTATATACTATATAGTACTATATTATTATATTAAAAATTATTATATCATACACCCCTCCACATAAGTATGGGGTTTGCGAAATTGATCCACATGCCCATGCACGGCTGCACTGAGGCCGTGCGCGCGTGCATGCGGATTACTAAGGATCGTACGGCTGGGGGAAAATGCCGCGATAGCGCGAAACACCCCACATTGCCACGCGGGGGCCGTTACCGTCAACGCTTTCAAACCTGCAAAAGCAAGGCTTCTGGCGCTGGCGCTTCAAAACCACAAATTGCGCCACTTGTGTGCACAAATAGGCATGGGGCACCACAGCCCCCGTACTCATACCACATCACCCTTGATATGATCACTATCCACCATACACGTAGGGCATTGAAATTAGGTCATTCACGACGACGTGGACCAAGCCCTATCTACGTGTCGATGACGCGATGATTTATGGCCAAAATCATGGACAAAATGCGGTTGTGATCGTTGCACGCGCAGGCGGGAGAGGGTTCTCGCGGCCTCCTTGCCGTAGGACAAAGCTTTTCTATAGCAGTGCATGGCCGCATGCTCATAGCGCGCCATGGTGAGCCCAGTGGGGCGGCAATGGCGTGCACCTTAATGCGTCGATGCTGGTGGAAATAATGTTGTATGTGAAAGGGGGATCCGGCATGGCGGCCATGGGCATCGCTTAAGGGGGGTATGTGCCAAGTATGAGTAGTCCGTGCACAAGTACATACAACACACTGTCCCGCCACCGTGTATCGGGTTTTGAGATCCCCTTGGCGTAAAGTTTCACACCAACATGTTGACCACACGCTGACACGGACGTCAGATTTCGACATATTATTTCACAAAACTCAAAAGTGCCTAAATGGCCTCGGACGACCGTGCTGCAGGTGTGGAATTTGTAGCCCTGCTCGCATAGTTTTAATTGATATTTATATGAAAATTTTCTGACGTTTCCTCGCAACGCACTGGGCGATACCGCGAGTTTGAGAGCTGCGCCACAAGGCGGCATTGCAGTGGCGATGGTATCACGCACGCGGCATCGTGCACGGGCGCACGCCACTATGGCCCCACCCCAAGCAAAAATACCCTAGCCTCTTTGCTGACATGTTTCCTTGCCCACCCATGGCCATCCCGCCATGCAATGGTCTATGCATGCGCGGCGGGACGTGCGGGGCACCAACCCCCGTTGTTGTGGGGGTACTGGAAACGCTGAGTGTGGCGCAAGTGCCACTCGTGTAGGGCACTTGTTAGGGACAAAGGGGTTGCTTACACCCTATGGTGGTAAAGGCTGAGCATTAATGTGCAATATTCCAGGATTTCAGGTCGTCAAACATAAATTCAGCTACCCTACTATTCGTATGCTCAGATTCGGCGACAAAGGGGCCTAGGACTTATATGGAGAGGTGTATTTTAATAAATATTATATATTTACATTGGAACATTGTAATATATTATTTATATAACATAATGACATAATATCTATGATATTCAGACGACTCTCACGGAGCGCGAGTCGTGCAAGCGCGGCTCCGGACTTGCTTATTTTAGAACGCGGGTGCGCCTACCTGACGCACACTCGCTAGACAGTACCGTAGCTGCTCGTCCCCCAGCACCCTCCATCATGCAATGGTTGCCAAGTGTCCGATGAGGGTGTCGTCTCGCTGCATTTCACCTCGCGTTTGTACCCGACGCGACGCGGGGCAAGATTTTGAACCCTGTACCATAGGGCGCCCCCCCCCCCCCCCCCCCACGGGATCTGACATGGGCATTGGCGTTCAGAACGCCTCCTTCGACGGTCCATGCCATACTCCCACGAGCCGGGGGCTGGAGTCCACCCTGAACGGTACAATGAGCCGGCATGTGGGTGACTTAACTGCGTAGAGGATTAGAATTTGACAGGCGTTGCTCTTGCAGCTGAGGACATGGCAGTGATGTCGGCGCTTTCTTTGACGAATGCTGGCCGCGCGACACTCAGATTCCTTAGGATGCTAGCTCGAGGTATGCGAGATGACGCCGCACTAGGAAGCTGCAAGTGAGTCGCGTTCGTTTTCCCACTTGTTCGATTACACAGTCATCGCCGCCGCGACAAGCAATCAACACGCATACTGACTTTCGCAGTTGCTGTGTCATACCCCCGCCCAGTCCCTACGTTCGGCACGGTAAGCCGATCGTATCGATTGTTCATCGCAACAAGGTCGTATCGCTGCCGCTGGCGGGCACGCACCGCTGCGTCGCCAAAGCTCCACGGCTTGGTGGGCGTGATGGCGCAGCAGCAGACGAGGGCGAACGGCATCATCAAGCACAACATCAACGCGGGCAAGAACTCAAGAACCTGGCCGCCACGCAAGCCGTCCCCGGCGATGACAACGTCGACGAGGGCAATAGCCCGGAGCCCCCGGCCAAGAAGGCCAGGCAGCCCGCCAAGCCGGCGGCTGGAGGGCCGGGGTGGTGCCGGGGCCAGGGCGGGCGGTGGGGCGCTCGGGTCGCGGACCGGTCGCCGGGCCGCCGTAGCCGCTGCCTCCACCCGCGAGCAGCAGGCCGGCCGCCGAGGCGGTCCCGGTGAAAACCGGATGTAAATAATTTATTCCGCCCGCCCACTGCCGCGCGCCCGCTCACTGGCTGTGCCGCGCGCGCGCTATCGCGGATTAGGCCAGAGCGCAGCGAGATTGCCGGGTTTCTAGACGAGGCAGATGCAAAAATACTCCGACTCGGATATAGCGTCGTGATGATGAGTGATATGCGCCTGATGCAGTTTATTACGAGTACGTAACGGAATGACTACTACATACGAGTGTCATACTACTGGTCAGATTACATGATGAGTGTACGGTATTTATACAGTATAATTACGAAGTGGAGCGGGAGCCTGCTAGTGCCTCGGGCAAATATGTTGTATGGTATATATACAACACGAGTATACAACACGGGTCGCGTCGGCATCATTGACGGATTTTAATTACATACTACTAATACTACCAGGGCCGCGCTCCTAACAGAAGCGTCGCCCTCTAAGATGCTGTAGCTCGCTGAACCAGCATCACACCACCGGTTCCGGCCAGGGCACTGCGGAGGAGCAACCAACAGCCGCCAGCCGACCGGGGAAGGAAAGTCTTACTTGAGGTACGGGGTTTGGGTACGGGGAGGGTTGCCCGGTGGCGGCCTAGTCCGCGCGGCGGTTGACGCCGTACACCGCGAGCTCTTGGGCGGTCATGCGGCGGTGCCGGGTCCAGCATGCGACGCCCTTGCGCCTCTTGCTCGGGATGCACAGAGGGATGTCGCAGTCCGGGCACTTCTTGGACGTCCAACCCACATTTTCGTCGTCCACACGGCACATTGTGCAGCGGGCTTGCTTGGTGGCGTTGTCGTTGCCGGGGCGTTTGCCGAGGTGCATGATGCTGTGAGTCAGCGCGGGTGGCTCGTTGGTGATGTCGGCCAGTACGCGCTCGGTCCTGCGAGTCGGCTCCACCTCCCCTGTCAGCCCATTGTATATCAGGGACTTAAACATCAGGTCGTCGAAGTTGACAACGGTTGACTCTTTGAGTGGGTGGTGCCTCGGGAGGTGGTGCTTCGCGAGCTTCCAACAGTCGGTGACGTGAATGCCGGCCATGGTGGTATGCAGGCGGAACCAGCAGACTTGAGTCCTGCGTCAGCCACAACTCCTCCAACATCAGGTCGTGCTGGCGGCTCTGGTTGTGGTTCTCGACGCGCGGGCTCCGAGCGAAGAACTGCGAGACCATGTCAGGACGAGGTATGGGCCTGGTGGTGATGTTGTTGAGGTCGCCAGCCCAACGTTGAACGTACGGCTCGCATCGTGCACCCCCAGCTCCCTCCGCAGCCAGAAAGAACAACACCCTCCTCCTGTTGTACTTGTGCCTGCTGAAAGCCGCCGCGAGAGGCGCCACGACACCATGGACACTTCCGGCGCGAACAGGAGCTGACGGGCAGGGCATAGCTTGTCTCGGCTCCGTGAAGGGGACCGTCGACAGTGCTCTGGCCTGCGGGGCGTAGGCGAGTCAGTTGTTTTTTGTAATATTTGAAAAAAATCAAATTCCGCGAGGGGACAGACGCAATCGCACGGCCGCGCCACCCACACACGTCGACAAAATCACCACAAGCCGACGACATATTGTCCAGGCAAGGTATTAGACGAGTGCATGGTGGTAGAGGAGACACACCTGGGGCAGGGCGCCAGCATCGGTGGGTTGCAGCTACAGCACGTTGGTGGTCTCGCATGACTCTGTGCCGTCATCCCACCGGATGCGGAACTTGTTGCTGGCGACCGACTCGACGATGTTACCAAACTTCAAGGCCATGTGTTGGCGTACTCTGCCGAGGGCAGCGGGTTCAAATGGCCCTCGACGGGCGGCCACATGGCTGTTGATCTCGATAGGTTTCCTCATGGTGGAGAGGTGGGTGGGTGGTGGGGGCCGCCTTGTGCTGGCCGATAGGCGCACTCCAGGGGGCCCGGATCAACTTAAGTATACTATTTGGCGCTCGGGGGACCTCCCCTGACGCCCTGCTGGTCATCATGCCAGTTTTGCCCATAGTACTGGGCCCATACTTTTTGTTGTATATATACATCATTTGTTGTATATATACAACATTTTTGCCCGAGGCACTAGTGTACCAGCTCAATGTGCGGCCCATTTGGCTCAACAATAAACTTGGAGGAGCATGCGCGCGGCCCGGGCTGCCCAGGCACATCAGCGCCCGGAGCGGGAGAGACGGGAGCAGCGCAGGATGCAGAAATCCTGCGGCAGAGCGCTGCCGCTGCTGTATGTGTCGACATGCGCTATGCTGTTGGCTGTTGCTGCTTTCTTGGTTGGGCGGCACGTCTTTGCACTCATCGGGGCAAGCCGTCTCCGCAACACCGCGGTGTTAGCTAGCCATGTTTGTGGCGGTGATGGTGCGCGCGAGCGTGCGCTACCGCCGCAAGGTGACGGCGACGAGCAAGGCCGGACGCCGAGGTCTCGGCGCCAACGCTGTGCATGTCGCACGTACGGTGGCGGGACTGCGGAACGGAGTAGCGCTACCACGTGGGTCAATCGTGGCTACGCGCATGCAAGCATGAACGATCACGTGGAGGATGTTCGCAGCCTGAAGGATCCTGAGAAACACTGGCGGTGCGGGTGAGAGTGCGAGATTTGACAGCAACGGCAGCTCGTGGAGGTTTGCGACAGCTTTTGGGATGACTACGTGTGGGTGTGGTCCGTCAGCGACCTACCGGCCGTCAAACACTAGGAGTTCAGAATACCAACGACAAACGCGCAGCCCATCAAGCGGCCCAAGTACCGCTTGAGCAAGACCGAGTGGGACTTCGTGGACAGCTGCTGGTGTAAGGGGCCGTTGGCGGCTGGAGCGACCCGCGACAGCCAATCGCCCTACAACATCCCGGTAGTGCGTCACTGTGTCCACCGGAGAAGGTAGGACGACGACGGCAGTTGGACCGGGATTCGGGTGTGGTTGGACGCCCGCCCGTTTAAAAGTGTCACTGGGTTATGGGCGTATAGTATGCCCAAATCAACCGAGCTACTCAGCAAGGTCGCATGCGCGCGGATGTACAGCGGGTTTTACGCCAGTCGGCATTTCATCAGCTGCCCATCGCGGAGGAGGACCGTCACAAGACTGCCTTCCGGGGCAGCGACGGGCAATACAAGCTATGCCGGATGGCGATGGGCTACGAGAACGCTAGCCAGGCACGGCAGCGTGTTATAGATGAGGCCCTCGGCGATCTGCCGTTCTTGGCTGTTTATATGCCGATGACATCTGTGTCTTTCCAATCGTAGTAGCCAAGATGAGCGAGGCTCAGGGGTTTCAGCATACGACGAAGGCGTATTCCCGACAGTCCTATGTGGAGGTTGTGGCGAAGATGCCGCCGCCGACTGACGTGGCGGGGGCTTAGATTCTTCCTCGGCATGGTGGGCTACTACGGCGAGTTCATCAAGCAAGTGGTTGTCAAGCGCAAGCCGCTGACCAAGCTCACCGGCAAAGTGCCGTAGTGGGAGTGGGGACCCGGACAACAAGCAGCCTTCGAGAAGCTCAAGGCAGACTTGGTTTCAGCCCCCGTGCTGAGAAATCCAGATTGGAGCCGCCCTTATATCATGTACACAGATTTCAGCGGAGCTGGATTGGGCGCGGTCCTGGCGCAAGAGGACGACGAGGGACGGGAGTACGTGGTTGGGTTTGCGAGCCGCACATGCCAAGGCGCGGAGCCGACGACCTACGCCAGCTATGAGGGTGAGTGTCTTGCCATGTGATATGGCATGGACAAATTTAGATACTACCTATTTCGCATGCAGTGTACGGTGGTGACCGATCATCATCGGCCTTTGGAATGGCTGATGAACACCGCTCAGCTTCGAGGGAAGTTTGCGCGGTCGGCGATGCGGCTCAGCGAGTACGACTTCGTGATACGCTATCGGAAGGGCGTTGACCACGTCACGTAACGCAAATTGTCTGAGTCGGGAGCCCATGGAGCGCGACCCTACGGAGTTGGATGGGCGCGGCGAGTTTTCATCGGAGGGCACCGTGCGACATGCGGCAGCCTTTTGCTGCGCGGCGGCTGAGGGCAGCCGACAGCCGGAGATGTCAGCGTGGGCGCGACGCTGCTTGCTGGACGCCACCTTGAGGGCGCGGCCGACGGCGACTTGGTGGCGGTTACCGGCGAGCTGTCGGCGGGATCGCGGAGAGGCGATCCGAGGATGGACGCGGAGGCGATGGCGGAGCTGCAGGCGGGCAGCGTTTACGTGCCGCAGCCTTACACGCGCTACACATGGAGGGGCAACATATTGTGGTATTTACACGTGGACGGTACGCGCCGCGAGGTACCGCCACCCAGTGAGCGAGACCCCGTGATTATGGATGTGCATGTCAAGATGGTCCATCTGGGGCAGAATCGGCTACGCAGTATGATCGCCGCTTCATACTTTTGGTCGGGGATGATGGAGGGTGTAGCTCGAGTCAAGAACGCGTGTCCGGACTGCGATCGGCTACAACATTGACCCGGCGGCACCGGCCGCCGCCCGAAGACAGCCCCGCCGCTAGACATGCAACCGCTGCCGCACTATACGGCATGTTCTACGGCACTTGGACTTGGCGGGGCCTTTTGAGGCCACCCGCAAATTGGAACGTCGGGGTGTTGGTGATGGTGGAAACCGCGAGCAAATATGGGCGGAGTTGAGGCCGCTGCGCACCAAGGAGGCAACCAACATACGGCAGGCCTTCGCGAGGTGTGTACCGACGGCGGTACTGACTTCGGCGGCGAGTTCCACGACCTTCTCGTGGAGCATGACATTGATCATCCCAAGCCGCAGCCATATCGTTCACACTACGACATGGTCGCTCATGCCGGCGACTCAAGTGCAGCGTAACTTGGAAGGGACGCCTAGAGGCGTGCTATGGAAACGCATTTGCCTGCTAGGGCCGGCACGGCGGAGCACCCCATCATTCGGCCTTGTCGGCCGTCGAGGTCTCGGCCTCCGCCTTGCCCTTAACAAAGTCATTGGTGACGTCCTTGGCGAAGTTTGTTCGCGGCGCCGCCTTCTCGCGCGCTGGGCACGCGTTCTTGAACCTGTCACGGTTACCGAAGCCGCCGTCCCGGTCGCGGCCATTGCGCCGGGGGCCACCGCAAAAGCGTTGACGGGCTGATGTTTTCGCACCGCTTGTGATGTTCGCGTCGTACACGCGGTCCTTGTATATATAGCTATAGAAGTTCGGTGAACTCGGACGACCCCGGGGTCTTAGTAGTGCTAGGGCGGACACAGCGCTGCCGCACGACATCCGATTCGAGGGCGAAGGTGTCGCCGTAGCGCATTTGCTTGCGTGTCCCAGTGCTTGCGAAGATAGACCAAGCGAAACAGGTGGCCGTCGTCGACGGCCTCCATGCTCTAAACGACGGCCTCGAGTCGCTGTCCGAAAGCCGGCGCAATCCCGTCGGCGACGTACGCCGCAACCAACTAGCTTGCGCAACTCCATGGTCAAGCCGGCGATGAATGCCCAGTAGCACGCGGCGTGTTATACTCGTCCGCTGTCGGTTGAAGACGAGGGTTAGCCAGCATGTATTCGAGCACGTCGCGGTCGAGGGCGATTGGGAAAACCTCCGGGCGTCGCAGACTGTCGGGAGGCATCCCGTTCCCAAAACCGGGCAGAGCAGTAGCGAGAGAGCTTTTCCAATCAAGGAAGAGGAGTTCTCTTCGGGGGAGCGAAGGTCGCACGGTCGCTTTGGTCCATACCACCGGCCGCGCGGGACCCCTTCCCGCCCGGAATGGAGTTCTCTTCCCAGGCGGCAGCCGGCGGCATAGGAGTCTCTTGGGTAGCGAAGAACCAAGAGAGCTTCTCTTGGATGGGCTGTCTCATTCTCGGGTTTTTCTCCTCACGACGCCCCGCCTTGGTGCGCGCTTGTCCAGTGGCCGATGTCTTGACGATGACCCTCGACAGCCGTTGCTTTGCCGGCGTCGACCATGTTGGGGCCAGTGGGTGAACAGTTGTCATGCATATCTCGAAGGGGTCGTCCGGGAGGGGCGGGTCGCGGGGAGAAGAGAGAGAGAGAGAGAGAGAGAAGAGCCTCGGCTTTAGTTGGTCATGTAGTAGCAGCGAGAGCGAAGGGTGGAAGGTTTTGTACCCTTTCTCGGGGGCCTGAGAACTCTGCACGGTCCGAAACCGCGAGTTAGTGATGTGCGGGCACGAGGCCAGCACAAACCTAAGAGAGTGACCCCATCTAGCGGACGATGATGGTTTATTTGTAAGATTCGACGAGTACTGGGATGACCGATGTTTTCGCCGAAGTTGGCACGTAAAAAATTCCATACCGCGGCATTTAAGTGCTAGAGCACCGAACTTGCCCGGCGTCGGGCGTACATTGCCATGTGGCCGCCACGTCAAATTATTGGCGTGACGCAGAGGCCGCGGGCAGAGGGTGTCGACACCTGCATACCCTAGGTTAAGGGAGGGACAAGAAACCCCAAGAACACGGCTCTAAACATTATAAGTAATGGGCGGCGGTGCTCAGAGGGGCGCAGTGCCAGCGTAGGTACAGCGCGCGCGACCATGCTTGACAATAGCAACTTCTTGATTGGTTATATTACATGGATATATATATAGCATCGAGAGCCCTTAGAGGCTATACGGCCGCTGCGGCACGGGCTCGGGCGTTCCTTAAAGCATCCGACTTGAATACGTGTATAACCCATTTAGTAGATCAACCAAGTCGGGCGCGCCCTAACACGTGGACGTCGGGGACTGTGCGGTGGTTAGACCGACTAGCTACTGGAGCGAACTTAGGACTAGCTGAGGGAGTGAGGGGGCGCACCTTCCATTTGAGTGGAGGTCACTAGCCGCGCGCGATGCCGCTAAACTAGTAAAGGCATCGGTGTGGGCGTGTTACAAATCGTAGTCGGCATCGTTAGCACCGTAGCACGCACTAAAACCTGGGGTTTATATGTCCATGCGTCTTATGCGTCAAACATGTTGCCACAATTATGGTGTGGGTGTCCCCGCGGGAATTGTGGCCGGGCTGCACATTATGATGCAATCACGCACCCGAGTATTTCCCACTGCCCGCCGATTGGCCCGGATTCATGCCATGCATGAGCGGTTCCTTGAACACTGCCCTGCATGTGGCGGAGGCGAATATGAGACTATCGAACATATGTTGGTGGAGTGACCGCGGTGGGGGTATCACCGTCATAATTTGGGGCTGTTAGTTCCGGAGTTCATGGATTGGTAGTCATAGTTAGGTTATTGCGTCAACACCTGGGGACTAAACTGCCTTCATTTTGAGCGGGGTCCCCCTCTCCCTTCCTTCACGGCGCCCTGGATTTTACTGGGAATGGGACAATTTTCCGGCTATGCTGGCGGCGTCGGGCCCTCCCTCACATTATTGCCTTTTTTGGTGCGCATATATCGCACTCCCGAAATGCTTTGCTCCGCGGGTTGGGGCTTGCCCGCAACTCGCATTACTCGAATGGGCCGACGCCCAAACGGGTAGGGCGGACCTTTCATGGTCAGTGCCGGGTATTTTTGTGGCAGTGTTTTAGACGGTGACCCCAACAGTGTTATTGGGAATTCTGTCATTGGCCTTTAATTAGAATTTCAGAATGCTTCGGCAATTTGCTTGATGACTACAACGGAGCGTCGCCTACCCAGGGCTTTCCGTAACTGGATTGCTGCGTAAACGGTCGTCGTAAAGACGCTGCAAGGGGTTTCACTGTTGCCAGCCCTGTCCCCGGGGCGGGAAAAAAGCATCGAGAGAAAGCACGGTAAGTACTGGTGGATGAAGGAAAAAGGCTACTTGTGTATATGATATGTATAAAGCAGTTAAAGCCACTGTCGTCGCGCTACGTTGCGCGCCTTCGCGCGGAGAGAGACTCCCGCGGAGCTGTTTCCGGCCTCCGCGGCGTCTTCCCCGCGCAGGCGAAGGCGGCACTCAACTGGAGCCGCAGCGGGGTCGGTCACACAGCCCTTCCTCCGTGAGCACCGGAGGCACCGGAAACCGCGTTCTCAGCTTGCTTGAGGTGCACCTCCGCAAGGCCTTCGCTGCCTTTGGCGTATTGGGTGAGCCAGCGCCGGCTGCCCCGCGACCCGCACCTTGGATGCCAGCGCAGGCGCCCGCGGCTCCGCTTCCGCCGTTAACACGGTGCTATACTTTACACAGTAATGTATTCTCAGCAACATAAATAGCAGCAGCTCGTCACACAAGATGGCAAGATGGGCAGGCCATACCTTACTTGCCGCCTCCCAACGCACACCCTCCTGTAGCTTCAGCCATACCTCATCTGCGATTCTGGTGAGGTATTGCAGGTGGAGATCACCAGCAGCGGGGGCAGGGGGTTGCGCCGCGAGGGGGTTGCGAGACGCGCATGGCCCGCGTGGGCCCCCGGGCGGCGCGGACACCGCCGTACAGTACTGTGAAGGTCGTCACTCCGTCCCCTAACGGACCGGCATGCCTCCCACTCCCGCTCGCCCCAGTGGGGTAACGGCACTTGTGAGTGCCAGCGCCGCCTAAAGCACGTTCAGACATGAGATGGAGGGGGTCTGATCGCGTCTCTCGGCGACAGCGGTGGTGTGCGTGGCGGTTGCCGGGGGTTCATTCGCCGGTCTAGTGGTGTACGAGGAGTTACAGCCGCCCTTTCCGACCAGTCACAGTGTGACGCGCACCGCACGCAATCGTTGACAGCCTCACCCCGACGGCGCCTTCCGGCCCCGCAGCTGCTGTACATAATGTTTTGGCATAAGGGTAGGGGTGTCGAGGAACTTTGGCGGTATCTATCTGGATCGGCCGGCACGTGTTCGGTCGGGTGGAACAGACATGCGGAGGACATGCCCGCATGTCGCCCCGAGTGTGCGCTAACCCCCCCCCCCCCCCCCCCCCCCCCCCCGCCCCCCTCTCTTGTCTCTCACCCTAAAACAAATCGCTGCTGCCGGATTTACAGGAAGCGTAACCAGAGAGCGCGTGGCGATCCTGAGACAGTAGCGAGCGGCGCGCAGCTGGGTTCAGCTGGCCGCCTGAGCGGTGGGCAGGCAAGATGGTGGTGGCCCAGGCGCAGCAGCAGCAGGTCAATGCGCCCTACACGCACGCCTCGGAGCCCAGGGCGGTGGGGCACCGGGCCAAGGTGCGCCTCCAACGCTCTTAGCGGATCCCATGGCGGCCGTGCGCCCGCTTGAGCGTCCCAGAATCACCTGCTACTACGTTTGAGCGCCCCCTTCCGTTAGCTCGGCTGACTGACGCAACGTCGCCTTGCTGCTTGCAGTACCGTGATGAAGAGGAGCAGCTGATGCTGCCCTCCAACATCATGTACGATCGGCGAGTCGTACGCGGCAACACCTATGCTGCGCAGATCCTGCCGGCGGAGACGATGGCCCAAGACACCATGCAGGGGTGCGGCACCAAAGCCCCCTCCCTCCCTCCCCCCCCCCCCCCCCCCCCGGCACCCAGTGGACTGCAAGACTGCCTTGAATGCCACTGGCCCTGGCCTCTCGCCCCAGCATGCGACTGACTTAGGCCTGGCATGTGCCTATTTGAGCAGGTCTGCAAAGAGGTCGAAGCGCCCGCGGCGCCCCCGTACGCCGGACCCGGTTGAGGGCCGCCGGCACATCGACATCCAGACGGACCAGTACCTGGAGGAGCTCACGGATGTGGTGCCCGAGGTGGAGATGGCGACGCAGACGGACTTGTTCATGGACAGGCCGCCCACGCCGCTGTTTGTGCCGCAGAAAACGGGCATCGATGCCGTGACCCAGATCGAGCCGGGCGACCTCTTTGACTTTGACTTTGAGGTGGAGCCGATCCTGGAGGTGCTGGTGGGCAAGACGCTGGAGCAGGGCCTGATGGAGGTGATGGAGGAGGAGGAGCTGGCGGCGATGCGCGCCCACCAGGAGCACTTTGAGCAGATCCGCAACGCGGAGCTGGTGGCCACGCAGCACATGGAGGCGGCGGAGCGGCGCAAGCTGGAGGAGAAGGAGCGCCGCCTTGCGCAGGAGCGGGAGCGCGCGGAGCGCGAGCGCGTGGTGCGCGAGAAGGTCGCGGCGGCCACCTTTGCTCGCGGCTACCTGTCGGGCATGATGGGCACGGTCTTTGACCGCCTGCGCCAGACGGGCTTCTTCTTCGACCCTGTGGAGCGCGAGGTCACCGAGCTCTTCATGCCCTGGCTCTCGGTGCGCTCCTTGCCCTCGACACCTCTGTCACATGTGCCCCGCACCCTCTGTTGTTGCACATGGTGATCCCCGACCACAATGCGTCTGCAGTATTTTCAGCTGTATGTTTGTGTGCGCTACAGAACGAGGCCTCCAACCACCTGGCCCACGAGGAGACATCGCGCGCCGTCATGGACAACCTGGTGGCGCAGACGCTGCAGATGGAGCTGGACTACCGCAGCCGCGCGGCGCGCCAGCGCCACCAGCGCATCCTGCAGCTCGCCAACTACCGCGAGCGCATCGAGGCGCTGCAGAAGGAGAAGGCGGACAAGGAGCTGGAGGAGATCAAGAACAAGGCGGACTACATCATCAAGGAGATGGAGCCCAAGGTGGCGGATGAGGAGACGGTGACGGAGACGCGCACCGAGCTAGAGACGGCGGCGCAGGCGGCGGCGGACGAGCAGTGGGAGGGCGCCAAGCAGGCGGCCGGGGACGAGGCGCGCGAGAAGGCGGAGGGCGAGGCTGCCGAGAGGCAGGCCAAGCTCGACGAGTACGCGGCCGCCAAGGAGGCGTACGAGGCGGAGGAGGAGCCGGAGGGCGAGGCGCCGGTGGAGCCAGAGGAGACGCCCGAGGTCGACGTCGAGGCGGCGGTCGAGGCGGCGGTCGGCGCGGTGCCCATCGTGGAGCCCAAGCCGGTCACCAACCAGGACGTGCTGTGCGCCATGCTGGACAAGGGCATCATCACCAAGGACGACATCACGCACTGCCTGGCGGTGGCCAACATGGGGGACAAGGCCTACACATACAAGGCGCCCGAGCCGGAGGCCGAGGCGTGAAAACTCAATCGCGGGCTGCCGGCCGTCAGCGCCCTCCGTGGCCGCGTCGGCCCTGTCGAGACAATTTAGCGGCGCTTAATCCCGATGGGTTCGTTTGCAGAGTTCATTATTTAGGGCGCCTCCGCCTGCTGTAACACATGCTATTTCCCACTCGATGGCCTGTCTCGGGCTCTCGGCAACCCCGATTTCATTATTTCGGGAAAAACAAATAGCGTTGTGGCTGCCCTCAAAACTCGGCCCCATTTTCCGTGGCTGGCAGAAAACTCGAGAAATCTTCATGGGCGACGAGCCGACGACGTCTTGTCCGTACGGTATTCTCTTGCGAACCCAAAATCAGCCAGATACCAGGCTCTCTTGGTCCGCGCTCTCGGCTTCCACGGTCGATCGCAGCGCCTCCAGGAAGCGCGGGCACGTGGCGCGCATCCCCAGCCCGTGCCTCGCGTGCGCCTGGAAGGGCAGCTTCCGGAGCGCGCGACCACTGAAGCCGTCGCAGGCCTCCGCCACCTCGAGGAGTAGGTGCTGGCTCCCCAGGCCACCCTCAATCGACATGCGGGTCCCTCCCTGGCTTAGCCCGCTATCGGGGCTGTTGCCGAGTAGGCTGGCGGACCAAGCCGGAGGGAAGTCGCCCTGCGAGTGCACGATGCACAAGCTTGATCAGATATGCTTTGAGTTCTAATCATGAAAGCAGAGTACCCTAATCCTTATAGTTCTCAGCACGACGATGGATGTTTGTCTATTTATCTATATATATATATATATATATATATACCATGACGGAAACACGCTGGTTCATGACAGTAAGGATGATTTGGAGGAGGTATGGGATGCGCGCAGGCATGCACGAGCCTGTGGTGTGTACCGCACCTCCTTCCCCTCCAGAAACCCCACCCGCCGCAGCTCCTGCACGCAGGACCACAGGATCTGGTAGCGCGCTGACAGCGGCGGGGGCCCGATGAACACCTTGATGTCGGCGCGGTCGATGAAGGCGACGTCGATGGCGGCGCAGAGGTTGGAGGTGCAGAGCACCATGACGTTGGGCCGGCTCTTGAGCGCGTCGAGCTGCGTGAGGAGCGCATTGACCGCCCTGGTGGATGAGAGGATGGTGGGGGGGGGGGGGGGGGGGGGGGATAGCATGCACATTTTATGGCTAGCATATCAATCTCATCCTTATAAATTGTCTATACTATCTATAAACTATCATAAATCATATATCTATCATATATATGCAGATATACACATATATGTATATCTATCTATTATATATGTATATATGCATATTTAGTACATTATATATTATCGCCATCACTCACACCAGGGTCATATCCGAAGTTACAATGCAAGTCGTCCAGGTCATGATGCGCCATGACACTGACACATGAAATTCAAAGCGCTTGTTGAAGGCCTCATGCAGTGATGGAGAAGCTGGCCGCCGCCGGACTTACCTGATGGCATCGGAGGGCTCGGAGCCCGACACCGCCGCCTTGCGCGCCGCTGTGAGGCTCTCCACCTCGTCAATCAGAACAAACACCAGGTTGTCTGGGTCCTCCACCTGTCAAAGGCGGCGTCAGACACATGGAGCTAATCGTTTCCACACACGAGCTTAGACGGCAGGGTATGGCATGGCGTGGCATGGCATGGCATGTGCCGTGATGTGATGTAGAGTGATGGCATGGCATGTGTTGTGATGTGATGTGTTGTAATGTGATGGCATGGCATGGCGTGGGTTGGCATGGCATGGCATGGCATGGCATGGCATGTGATGTGTTGTGATGGCATGGCATGGCATGGCATGACATGGCATGGCATGGCATGGCATGACATGTGTTGTGATGTGATGTGATGGCATGGCATGGCGTGTGTTGGCAGGGCATGGCGTGGCATGGCATGGCATGTGATGTGATGTAGCGTGATGGCATGGCATAGCGTGGGTTGGCATGGCGTGGGTTGCCGTCGGTTGGCATGGCATGGCATGTGTTGTGTTGTGTTGTGATGGCATGGCATAGCGTGGGTTAGCATGGCATGGCATGGCATGGCATGTGTTGTGATGTAATGTTATGGCATGGCATGGCGTGGGTTGGCATGGCATGGCATGGCATGGCATGGCATGTAGCGTGATGGGATGGCATAGCGTGGGTTGGCATGGCGTGGGTTGCCGTCGGTTGGCATGGCATGGCATGTGTTGTGATGTAGCGTGATGGCATGGCATAGCGTGGGTTAGCATGGCATGGCATGGCATGGCATGTGTTGTGATGTAATGTTATGGCATGGCATGGCGTGGGTTGGCATGGCATGGCATGGCATGGCATGGCATGTAGCGTGATGGGATGGCATAGCGTGGGTTGGCATGGCGTGGGTTGCCGTCGGTTGGCATGGCATGGCATGTGTTGTGATGTAGCGTGATGGCATGGCATAGCGTGGGTTAGCATGGCATGGCATGGCATGGCATGTGTTGTGATGTAATGTTATGGCATGGCATGGCGTGGGTTGGCATAGCATGGCCGGTACCGCACCATTTCAGTAATCTTGGCGAACAGCTTGGACACAAGCTTGCCGCTCTCGCTGAACCACTTGGAGAAAAGGCTGTGCGCGCTGACCTCCACCAGCTGCGCCATTGGGTACCTGCCGCCGCAGCCACCGGGCAGCAGCTGCACTCAGCAGCTGCACACAGCCCCAGCGCCTGGCGCTCAGAGCTCAGCACGCCATGGCGCAGCAGGTGGCAGGGAAACAGCGTGGCGGGGACGCGTCCACCGCACCTCTGAAGCCGCACTGCCAGCTTCTGCGCCAGCGCTTTGCACAGCGACGTCTTCCCCGTCCCAGGCTGTCCAGACGCCGCCGCCGCCGCCGCCTTGGTTAGTGCACGCTTTTACGGAGGGAGGGGGAGGGGGTTGCAGGAAGGGCAGGTGGACGGGCTGGGGGGCAGGGTGGAGGGCACACACCGGCCCGTGCAGCAAAACCACCCTACGCGGAGATCCATACATCCGAAAGTCAGTAGCATCTTCATAGCGGCCAGGAGAGAGGACCGAACTACATGTGTGTATATATTCTTGTACATATGTGTATACACATATATATACATATGGCCTTACACCGGTGTAGATATATATATATATATATATATATATATATATATACATATATATGTATATATGTAAATGTACATATTATGTGTATATATATATATATCTATATATCTATATATCTATATATCTATATATATATATATCCAGGTATGCACGTATAGGGAGAAACATGGGAGGGAGGGTCATGATTCGCCGGGGTAGAAGAAGGAGCGGTGTGATGTGCGCTGCGTAGCCCAGCCCCACCATCCGCACCTATTCCAGTTGATCATCTGCGCGTCGACGCCGAGCTGCGCGAAGAGCAGTGCGCTGGCCGCGTACGACAGCAGGCGCCCCTTGACGTCCGAGTCGAAGCACAGCGCCTCCCACATGCCGTGGAACTCGCGGCAGGGCAGCAGCCAGTCGCGGAAGGACGGCACGCTGTCCTCGCCCTCGTCGTCCTCTGCCGCCAGCTCCTCGCTCAGCTGAGCATGCGCAGGCGGGGGCAGGCGGCGGCAGGCAGCGGTGACACGCTTGCGTCATGTGCTGCAGAGGCGCCCCAAGGTGGTCGCTGGCAGTCTCCCCTCCTTATAATCCCTACAGGCCGGGGGAGCGTCCGGCTGCACCTGGTATATGTTGAAGCGTGGCTCAATCTGCCAGAAGAGCAGCGCCGCTGCAGCCGGCACAGTCTCATCTGCGACCGAACATCCGCAGCATGAGTCCTGCGTCTCCATAGCCCCCTGCCTGACGCATCGCAGGCGCTTCCCCAATCTCACGGGTCCGTGTGGGGTGAAATTGGGCGTGTGTGTGTGGAAGCGGGGGAGGGGGGGGGGGGGGGGGGGGGGGGGGGACCGGGGGTGCTGACGGTGATCTCGGCCACGTGCTCACGCAGGTAGTCGTTCTTCAGCTTCCCCATGTCAAACTTGCCAAGCTCCCACACCGAGTGGGCTCTGAACTCGCTGCACATCGACACGCGAGGAATGTCTGCCTCAGGGAGGATGCAGTCATGCGAATGCGAGTTGCGGTCTGTCCGGATGCCCACAGCATAATGGAGCCTCCATGCACACCCATGCGTTAGCATCCCCATCCTGGAGAGCACCACCCCCCCCCCCCCCCCCCCCCCCCCCCCCTCACCCACCCCCACCACCACCCCACCCCCCATCCCCTTGCCTAGCACGAAAGCAGGGATTGGCTGTCTTCCCACTTTCGGGATACGGTGTTGCCCTGTAACTATCTACAGCGCCACGCCACACGGCTCCACGTTATTCTCTCTCTCTAGACCCAACCCCCTAAAGAAAATAAATAAGCATGTTTCAAGTGAGAGAACGTTTATAACGCTGGCAGGCGCACGTCTGCAGCGCAGCGCCGACACTTTCTCGTGTTGCAACGCTGGTTGAGGTGAGGCAGACATCAAACTCCAGGCAGTGCTTCTCCGCCGGCGGCTGGCTCGGGACCGCCTCCATCGTGGCGCGGTGGAGCAGAGCTCGCTTTCACTCGGCGACAGCGGTGCAGCGCCGCGAGCAAGCCGCGCGTCGTTCCAGGGCGAGGTTCCGACCCGCGGCGGTCAGCCTGGTGCGGTGTAGTCCGGCGTCTGGTCAGGAAACTGACGCAGGGATCAATGGTTCACTCCGGCCGCCGATGTTACTATGCAACGGCACCCGCTAAGCTAGCGCCTGACGACGAGAGCAGCGACGCGGCCGCCGCAAGACCATTGTTTAAATTTTAAACCGCACCCCACTACCCCAGCACGTGACCCCTTCAGGACCCTTTCCCCCCCGCCGCAGGACTTCAAGGACTAAGAGGGCTCTGCTTAAATGTAGGATTTTTCCTCCCCCAGTACTTTGCGTGCATTCTCTGGACGCTCTCCCTGTAACCAAAAAGTTAAACTTCAAGGACTACCGCCACGCAGCATATGATCATTTATATGACTGATGTACGTCCGCACATCATAGCGCATCTTCTGGTGTGAATTACAAAAAGGGCAGTTCCCCAGAATTAGAAAATCAACACAGCAAGCCGCCTAAAAGCGGCCCGCATCCCGCATAAGGCGGGATGGATGAGTGATGCCCACACGGTTCAGAGTCCGGGCCACGCGAGCACGTGTGTGTGTAGGTGATCCTCGGACGTGCTGTGCAGCTTCAGCAACGGGATGGGAGACGAATCTGCGCCGTCTTCTGGTACTTCTGGCACCGCTATTAGTCGCTAATACTTCGATTCTTGCATGAAACGAGTAATGTCCACTTACAATTGCAGGAATGTAGGAATAAACTCAAAATACGGTATATAATCGTATAAACACAGGAAATCGAGCGCGCATTGGCATCATATTCGTACTCGTCCGCAGGGCCGGAGGCAGCGCCGGGTAATGCGCCGCGCCCCGTATTCACCACCACCTGTACGAGTAGTCGCTAGTAGTGATGCGCCGGGCCGGGGGCACATCATATCATCAGGGTTATTATGATTTATCCTTTACAAGACATTCCCATCAGCAGATTCCTCCGCCCAACACAGCAGACAGAAGCAGCGCCACGAGGCAGGTCACGCTCATAGGTTAGACCTGCCACACCACCGCACGCCCAGCCATTCCCTCCTCTCCGCGCGAGGGAAGCGTGCCGCCATGAAGGTGCGGTCAGCGGTGCGGAAGCTGTGCGAGGCTTGCCGTCTCGTGCGGCGGCGCGGGCACCTGTACGTCGTGTGCGACAAGAACCCCAAGGCGAGCACCCCCCCCCCCCCCCCCCACCCCCCCCACAACCACCGCCCTTGTCCATCTGCCCCACCCACATTGATCCTCCAGCCCCCGGCCACCACTGCCGTTCCCCGAAGCCTCAGAGGAGAAGGCAGCACATGCCAGGCCGGGCAGCTGTTCCCAGTGGCCTCGGCTGGGCGCAGTTGCCGAGCTGGGGGCGCCAATCTTGAGCTCGTGCAGCACCGCACTGTGAAGTGTTCTGTTCATCTGTTACATATTGAAGCGCCCGGAGAAAGCACAGAAAGTGCCAAGAACGGGCAAAACGCACGTAAACTAAGCACCGCACCATCCAGCGCCGCGCAACTGCCCCCGCCGGGGCGCACCTGCTGTGGCTCACTATGGGTACTCCTTAGCCGCACGCGCCTTCCATTGGGAAGATTGTCCTGCGACGCACCTCGGCACAAGCTATCTTTGAGGCCAGTGCTTTGCTGTCACGTGGCGCCTCCAGCTGATCACACGTCAAATCTAACTAGACTCGCAAGTTTGAAGGGGGTTGGGGGGGGGGGGGGGGGGGGGGCTTTGGGATATAGCCACAGCCGACCGGCGCTCATACGGAATTCGCATTGGCTGCGCAGCACAAGCAGAGGCAAGGGGCCCACACGGCGATTCTGGAGAATGAGGCGTGCGCCTGCGGGGAAGAGCGTGCGGTGGCTGCCGTCCAGGCATCAGCCGCCCAGGCTCAGGGCGAGGCGGCGCGCGCGAACGGCCCCTCCATCATGCAAACGAGGTGCGCCTGCCTGCCTCAGCCACAGGGCGGGAGTGCCGGCGGGCTGGTGAGCACATGGCAGCTTCCCCCATGTCACTGTCGCTAACGCGTTGGTTCACGCCAGGACCATGATGAGGACGTTCCAAGGCTCGTCCATTGGCCTCATGCACTGGACGGGAGCTGCGCAGTGACGTGGCGGCCGTTCCCCGACATGCATCCCCTCTGTAGCCATTCCATGCTTAGGCGCCACCGAGTAGCAGGCGCCACAGCGTGACACTGATGGAGGTCATGAACACACATGCATACCATGTCTCACTGCAATGGCCAGCTCCACTGGCTGACAACACTGGGCAATGGACTTGTAAATTCTTCGATTCTGCGGTCGTGCATCATGCATCCGCCAGCGGGAGGCATTAGTTAGGGCCACGCGCTGCCCTTGCCATTTCTTCGTTTTTCGTTCTATTTCACCTTGCAACGCCTGCGAGGAAGCATCAGTGCATCTCAGGAGCACCAGCAATCGATCGGTGTTTTGCGTTTTTGGAGGGCCACACTAACTCGTACATGTAAACACAGTACGTTACAGTGTTTGCTCGAAGTGGCCCCTGCCGCACAGTGGT
Organism: Tetraselmis striata; assembly: GCA_006384855.1. NCBI lineage: Eukaryota > Viridiplantae > Chlorophyta > Chlorodendrophyceae > Chlorodendrales > Chlorodendraceae > Tetraselmis > Tetraselmis striata. Next base: position 2,448 of record VCJN01000154.1, on the reverse strand, counting down.
CTTAGCCCGTCTGAGGTGCCGGCCATAGCTTTATCGATATTCGACATTATCGAAGAGCAGCCAATACCTAAGACCTGACTCCTATTCCTCTGGCTAATCGCGTAATGAGGTAGAGGAGGGCGGGAGTGATTGAAAAGCCGGAACTTAGTCGGATTTTGGAGACCTCCTAACTATTCTAGTGGGATACCCGAGGTTCCTACGACCCCCGCTGCCCACTACACCCTGACCTAGTGCCGCTTGCTCTTCCTCCTCCGCTGCTGCTACAGTTGTTGCCCATTGGTGCGCAACGCTCCTTCAGCTGCTTCAGCTGTCGCAGCAGCAGCTGCCGGTAGGCGCGGAATGATTAGTAGCTAAATTATTCAAACGCCGCCGGCGGAAATTAGTAGTGAAATTAATAACTTCACATCCGGCCGGGCGGAACATATCATCTTACATCCATCACTAAGCAGAGAGCGCGCGGCCGTGCCGCCCGTTGAAAAAAGAGGCATGGAAGTATAATCGGATACGTCCTTGTGTGCTAGCTCATGTAATCGTACACCCCTGCACATAAGTTTGGGGTCCCTTTTCGGCAGTCTCAAGACTTCAGAAGTCTAGGGTACCTGAACGTAGGGTATATGAGATGAAACCCTGGAATCTCAGAGGGTTTTACAAAACCTGCATGACGAGTGGCTCAAACGTTCAAACCGAAGCTTAAAGACCTTTGACTAGGGAATCGCGCTGCACTAGGTGCGTGGATGGGCGTCGCCTGCAACTGCACCAAAACCGGGGTCGGTATCACGCACACGCCGACGCGCGTGAATAGACAACCAAACGGCGGGATGGCCATGAACGCGTGAGGAGACACATTGGCGAGGGGCTCGGGTGCATTTGGTTGGCTGGGGTGCAGCCGTGTGGGCGGCGGCAAGTACATGTCGCGTTGCGATATACTGGCATGGCATCAGTGTCGGCCACGAGCAGCAACACCCCCTTGGCTTTAAAACACTATAACTTCTCAGGGTTTGCTCAGAAAAACTTTTTAAAAATACCACGCGATTCCTCGTCGTTCAAATCTGCGTCGAAGACAATATTCAAAAATCAAAAATCGATTTTTGGGGTCCCCGGAAAAATCCCCAAAGATGATCATCCAAGTTGCCCCTCACTGCCTCATGTGCCCACCCATATATCGGGCGCGTGGCTTTGCGCCAAGTGCGTGTCTAAGCCCCATACTCAGTTGCGCGAGAGCGTTATGTGTGTGGATGACCACGGACCACCAACACTTGGCATGTGCCACCTCCTAGCGATACACACATCTACCAGCCAAAATGCCATTTTCCACAGCATTTTTCAAGGAATTTCATATTAATCAAAGTCCACGCCTCTACCGCGCCACCCCGCCCACGAATCGGTGCAACTGGCATTCCACCACGCGCCTCCATAGTAGAGCATTGCCCTACGCCAAGGGGGGCATCGAGCGCCTCTCCTACGTGCGTTCGCCACATAAACAACAACATTTTCACCCCAAAAATGCTCGTCCCCACAATGGCCAAGCAACTTGTCGTTGGGGTGCGTGTCACGTCGTGCCTTTAGCGACATGCTTTCAGTGGCCTACACGCACGGTGTGTGCAACTAATGCCAAGGGCCGTATCCACCGAGTTTGGTGCGACGAGTGCCGCTATTTCCATAGGTTTGGACGGTTGGCGCAACCCACAACTTTCTGGCGCCAACGCATCATGCACTGATTTCGCGTTTTTTAAAGGGCGCCCACAAATGGTCGTGTTGTCGCGCGGGGTGGGTGTAAAGCGCACGATAGGCGTTCGCCCGAGCTATTCCCACTGTAGTTAGCATGTATGCACATGCAGCCGGCGTTATCCTCGCCCATGCATGCGCTTTGCGATCAAAAATGCAAAACCCGGACTTATGTGGAGGGGTGTACATCATTTTATGTATGTAAATTTATATATGTATTTTCAAAATTTGAATCATATGTAGATTGGATCCAAAACGGCCGTCGTAGAGACACTGCAATAAGGGTTTCACTATTGCCAGTCCTGTCCCGGGGGCGGGAAAACAACAAAAACGACGCGCACGGTATCGGCCGGTCGGGAACGCCGTGCTGGTCGATCGCTGCTCCGCCACCGTCATTCCGCCGGGGCGCCAGGTCATCCCAGGTGAGGATTTCCGGTATACCTGTTTAGCGTAGGTCCGTACGTAAATCTTACCTACGACGTACCGTTGCTCGGTTGGGGTGACACAGGGTACCGGCACCAATACTGATCCGTCAGGATCCATACCGATATTTTAATTGTGAGCAGTGACATGTCGCCCATCGATGAAGACATCGCACAATCTGGATGCATCGGGACCGTTGAAGTTGATACCGGCGCAGTCACCAGATGGACCCGGGTTCGGCTCCTCGCAAGTACAAGTTGCTCATGACTTTCATGAGTACTAGAAGCAATAGAAGTTGCC
>VCJN01000153.1:0-61701 GCA_006384855.1 Tetraselmis striata | reverse complement strand
AATGGCGTGGCGTCTCATCGCTCGGGACTAACATACCTCGCGGCCTTGGCCATCATAAGGTGCATGAGGAAGACAAGTGCCCTGAAACTCTTGGTGATTGGGAGTCGAGATTCGTCATCGGGCTTGTGAAGTCGCGCGAGACTACCGAAGACACGTTGACCGTGACTGTATATGAGCCTTTCCATGCGGATGCAAAGGGCAAACCTCTCATGCCCCTATGGTTGTACGCGCAGACAAAAGGAGGGAAGAAGCCAGTTGACACAAGTTGGGAGAAGTGCATGACGCTTCCTTGGAAGCTTGTTGAAAGCCGTCCCACTATCGTACGCGAAGGCCATCCACGACGCGTCGTGAAAGTCGTGAGAGCGTTCAAAACGAAGACGGCATCCATTGGCCAGAAAGAAGTGGTACGGTAAAAGCGTCCGAGTCGTGAAGACATATGCGCAAACTGGGTGGCAAATCAGCCAGCCACGAAACAACTACGTCCACGTCATGTCAACCACCCCAGCGCAACGCGAACCCGGCGGAGTCGTCAAGTTTAAAGCAGCCACGAAAAACTTGCTTGAGTTGGGGATGCTCAACGAATAAATTGTTAGCAACGTCTTGTGGCTAGCCGGTGCTGGATGTAATCATCATTATAAATGTTGATTTGCCTCATCTTGTCCCATTTTGAACAAAATGCTCCAAAACCAACATTGGATATGCGTCGCGGCTGGCCTGCACGCTGATGAATGCTGCACTGCACTCTAGGTCTACAAACCCAAGCAACACCACATGTGAGTCTTAAGTACTGATAGTAGACCCGGGAACTAGGGTATAAACACACCCTACGGTGCAAAATGAATTCCACGGTGCAAAATAGGTTAAATTAATGTTTGCAGAGTATGCCCTTCGCTCGGCTATTGCTATGACTTCCGCTGCGCGGGTGGCCTCCCGTTGGGAGAGGCATGTGACTACGCAGCGCCGTCGCGGGATTCGGCGAGAATTCGAGGCTTGGGCGAGCACCGTCCCTCCGCCGTTGACTCCTACCCCGGAGACCTGCACCGAATGGGATGTGCTAATATTCTTCGCGGAATATTGGCATCGCCATCATCATGGGTGCAAGCTGATGCGTGACGGGAGCCGGCCTGCTTCCCCGGGATATCTGTGGCATGCCGTGTCGCAACTAGCGACAACCCTACCTGAGCTGGGCGTGCCTAAGCATACCAACCATGTGTATGCCGTGAGCTTCGTCAAATACATGGGTGGTTGGTTATAAGCGTGACCTGGTTGAGCCGGGGTACGTGGAGAATGGCGCAGTGCCGTTGGACTACGCGACCCTGGCAGAGCTGGTCCAGTTCATGGATGGTCTGATCTTGCGGACTACCGCGGACTTGGTGATCATTGCCGCGGTGCATCGCGATGTTTGCATCGTGTTGTATTTGTGGGAGACCGCCGCCCGTGGTTTTGAGGCCGGCACCATGGAGCTGGCAGATTCTTGGTGGGCGGTGTGGATCTGCGCCATGCGTGGGACGCGATCGTTGCCGGTCGTTTGACCGCGGATGATCGTGTTTTGGCAGAGCCCCGTTACGGGACGACCAAGGGGAACCTAACCGCTCACAGCGGCGTCATGGAGATGGAGCTGCTGCCCCCGGGCAGTGAGTCGCTTTGCCTGCGCTCCATCGGCTAGGCCGGTATGCGACCGCCATGGCTGATGCCGGGTGGCCTTTGACGGACTTTCTGTTTCGTCCCCTGGCCGTTGGGCGTCCGGCTGGATTTCGGGCCCATGGCATGAGCAGTGCCGGTATGAACTTCCGATTCAAGGGGCACTTACGTGCCGCGGGTTTGTATAAGGGCCACACTTTACACGGTGTGAAACGTGGCCGTTTGCAGCATGACATTGTTGTGGAAGGTGAGAGTGTTACGCATGCTTCCCATGGGCGCCATCGCCATGTGAGGACAACATTGGGCTATGTGTATGTGACAGTTATACTTTTGTGTAACTTTTCCTGCACTATCTTTGGCATAATACTGTACGAGTACCAGTACCGCAGAGTGGCGTAACATTCTACGGGTACGACAGGTACTAGTACGAGGGTGCGCACGACGCGCGCACTAGTACTCGTACCGGGTATCGATTACCCGAGGTCCGTATATGTCTGCTTGGGACTTGTCAGTACCAGGCAATATACTGAGCAATGCCATGCCAAAACGAGGCAGACGTTTGGACTTCTGATCGTCTCTCCAAGGTGACGCTCTTCGCAGTGGGCGTGCTGCTATAGGTCGGCATGGTCTCATGACCACTGCCGACACTAGCCTTAGTATACATAGTAGCGGGTGGTGACAACCTTGTAACCAATTATTGTTGTATTCTCCTCTCGGGAAGTCTCTCGCCTTTGCACCACCACCACCACCATTGCACCCCACCTTTGTTTGTTTGTTCCCGTCAGTCTAGCTGAGACTGTCGCATGTACCCCGCCCGTCAACGGGATCGGCTAGTGCAAATGGAACTAGGGTCTGATGATGAGGCTAACTCTGATGCCGAGGATGAGTTTTCGACGCCTTTGAGTCCTTAGATCTAGCCTCGTGATGCTTAGCGCGCCTCGCGCCATGTTGTAATCCAATCGTTGTTGTCCCAAATGATAAACACCGCGACAACCTCATAATTTGACTGCGATTTTAATCCCGCCTCGCGCGCCTTGCGCGGAACCCGTGAGCCCGGCTTGAACTGCAACTGGTTCGCGCCTCCGGCGTCTTGCTTTGGCAACGTAAATGCGTCGCGGACTGGGAATGCTCAGATTGGGAGTGAGCATTGCCCGCCAGCCTGCCACCCAATCTGGGAATATGAGCAATACGACGGTGCGTTCATCAATTAGTTTTTGGATGACGCGTGTCATGTGGGTAAACGGTCCGTTGACCCTGCAGAGCGGCTTGGGGACCGCTGATGTGAACCACGCCTATGCGAACCCGTCGATGCCTGACGTGCCGGGGCAGAGAGCTCGAGAGAAGAAATGCCCATATTTGGCGGTGACCGCCTCGCCGAAAACTTCCAAAATCTGTTTCTGTTGGAATGCTATGTTCGCCACCGCCCAGCGTTGCTGGATGAGCTCGGTGTGCCATGGGCTGAGCGCCCACAGCGATGGGTCCTCTTCTTTGGACTCATCGTCCGCGCATTGCATGAGGGCGTGCTCGCGTGGCACCCACTTGATCTGCATATCGATGTCCTGCAAGAGGCAGAGCTGTCATATCTCGCACCCGATGTGAAACACCCGTGGTCCGCCTCGCATGCGCCTAATGTCTCTCTATGTATTCTGGGAGTACGTTAGGTAGAGCATGGCGGAGTGGCGTAGCAACTGCGGCATCCAGATCAGTGCGATGAGGAGAAATGCCAGTAAGCAATCGAGCTCCCGCTCGGTGATGGAATAAGACTGATCATCGGCGGCTTTTCGTGGCGCCTCTGTGAACGCGGTTTGGAATACCGGTGTGCCCCATTGCTGGAGCGGCTCGTGTGACGGGACTGCCCATGTGTCGGGGCCACCCTCGAAGTTTCCGCATGGGTTCACCACCCTTGCGCCGAATCCAATGGCTGATGCGTCCCCGCATACGATGAGTCCCTGCTGGCGCTGCCAGATGCGCTTGCCATCTCCGGTCGCCCCGCCGGGGTTGGAACTGCTTTGCCTATCGGGCCCGTCGCAGTGCGGTTTGCGGCTGACGACTGGTTGGGGCAGGTTGTTTTGGTCCCTGGACTCCTGCTGGGGGTTGCGACCTGGCTGGGTGCGCCCCCCAGGGCCGCGCGTGCCGGCGCCGGATCTGTGGGGGTTGGGCACTTGTTCACCGGGGCGTCTGCATCATGATCTGGACCAAGCGCGCGGCGCTTGTGGTCTCTGGTAGGTTGATCTTGGACCGGCCGATCCGACGGCGAGGAGTCCCAATTGAGTATTGTTGTCCATAGTCTGATGGACAGATTTGCGTCTCCGTAGAATTCGCACCGCTCCCGCGTTGTGAGGAGGTCCGTGTTATCGGCGATTAGCTCTCGGCGGTTGAGCTGAGATGTTGCGGGATCTAGCCTGCAGATTGTAATTTCTATGGAACCCCATTGAGAGCTCGATATGTTGGACTCGCGGCTTTGCTGGTATCCATGCGCCGCTTGGTTGATCGCGGGTGAGAACTACTCCCACGCCGTGTCTGCCCCATTCGTGCCGGTGGCGTTTGAAAGCGTATGAGTCCTTGCAGCGCATATATTTGGGTGACATTTTCACAGGACTATCCAAGGTGTTGTGCGGGTAGCGCGGCGTGATGTGCCATGATTCCACTGTTTGCAGCATGCTTTTAGTTGGGCGGCAAACATGCTTGAAGGAATCGGATCATTGGGACTGAGGTCCAACCCTGGATGGAGTCGAACTGGTCCTCCCTCCCCATGTTGGAGAAGAGCATGGTTTTGCGGTCAGCGCTCGATCCCGCCATTGCCGCGTCCGGTTGCACCGGGTTTTCGAGCAGGTGGGTGAACACTTGCTTGTCCTCCAAGATGAGCGGTCGAGTATCCGTCTCGAAGATGGGTGATGTTTCCAGTATCCACGCGAACGGCGCGTCGCCAGGTGTTGTGGGCCTTCATCCTGCCGCCGTGTAGGCGCTGCGGAGGGCCCGCATGGCCACCATAAGTTTGAACACACAACCCGATCGGTGGCCTCTGAGACCCCAACCGTCGCCAGCCAGCGACGTGTCCACGCACGGTACAGTTGCGATCACCAGGCTCGGCAATTAGTCCTTGATCTGGCTGAACACATACTCCACCTAGGCGGCGAACTGCTTGAGATCCTTAGAAATAGCTCGCTCCCAATCGCTGAGAGAGTTGGCGTCCCATTGCGATGGTGCATCTTGCATTAGCTGCTGGAGCCGCCAGGCCGTGAGATCCATGGCTCTGTCGTTGATGGCATTGTATCTGTTTTTTATTTTTTTTGAACCGTCTTCGTGTTGTGTGGAGAGCCATAAAATGGCGCGATCTGGCCAGCGCACATAAAGAGTACAGAAAATCCTCTTGCCCCATGCATGAACTTCTTGGGCTCCTGAGCGCGGCCCCCCGTGGTAGCTGTTTCTAGCAGGCATCCATGTCGACTGAAAATGCGCTGCACGACTGGATCCATGTTGCCCATATTTAATGCTGTGCGTAGCCGGCACAGCGAACATGTTATCTTTAGCAATCAATTCTTGCTGCTTGATTCCGTGGTCTTGATATAGATGGCAAGTTCGCGCTTTGTGTTCTCTTTTAATTAGCGGCGTGATTATATGATGGAACGCTGCTCGCAAACTTTGTGTCTATGGAAAGATGTGTATTTCTCTTGAACGTTTTGTGCATGCGTGGATGTTGGACGCCTTTGCAATTTGTAATTGATTTTGGGGAAAGGAGCTTATGAGCATGTTTACAACGGCGATCCGTGCGCTTGATCTGTGGCTGCGACGAAATGAACTGGTGGAGCTGTGAAGCATGTAAGTGATCCGACTTTGACTTGCTCAGTGGCGAAAGTTAAGATGTGAACCGATGCTAGTCTGCCTACATTGTCATTTACGTGATGGGGATAGAAGCCTATTGTCAGATCCGTGACTGCGAGTATGGGGATCCAGTGCTTGGCCTTGGCGGCGCGCCCGCTCTTGATCATGGTCAGCACTTGGTCCTTGTCCAGCCCCAATGGGGAGACGTGGTGGAGGAAATTGCACCTTGCGAGGGGTCGGGTGCATGTGCATGTCATGGCGCCCTCGCACATAATTTTGGCGCACCACGCGGTTTTGCTCTCCACCGTGGCCGACTTCCCGGTTGGCTAGAAATCGTAACGTTTGTCCTTCAGCGATCCGCGGGCATGATCCGTAGACTTGGGAGGGACTGTGGGCTTGGCACCGGCGGACCCTTTCGTCCACCTCGTAGTGGGGAGCTGCGGCCTTGGCCTGAGACTGGATCTTGAGATTGCGCGTGAGGCGCTTTCCCATAATGAACGCGAACCTGACCATGAAGGTCTTGGCTTGATCCTTGGCCGACACCGACAAGAGCCCCTTGTACTGATGCATGTAAACGGTTAGCATGGAAGGGTAGCGACGCATCTAGTCAAAGGGTGGTGGACATGCGTGTAGTACATAGTGCGGGTTTATTTCACTAGCTAGGTGAATAGTACCTCGTACGGTGTTGGCAAGAAGAGGAACTTGTCAAAGCCCAGTTTCACAGTACATTCGTACAGTATTAGGCGTAACTCAAATTTGCACCCCCCGAAAAGGGGTACAATTTTGAGTTAAGGGGGGTGCAATTTTGAGTCCATAAATGTGCCCATTTTGACTCAATAATTGCCTTTTTTCCTGCTGCCGGGCCACCATATCAGACGACACCGAACGCCCCTCCCCTCCGCTGGGTCGTGCGGGGCTCGCTGATTCGTTTCGGGGAGACGGGAGCGGCGGAGAAAGAGGCGGGGAGGATGGCGGCGGCGACAGAATCGATGCATCACCCGGCTCGCCCCGCGTTTCGGTTTGACCGGGTCCGGACGGAGCAGAGGCGTGACGGACGTACGGTGCACAGTGGCGCCATCACCACCGGCTGCGACAGGCGCGGCGGTGTCCGGAGGCTGGGCGCACGCCTCCGTCTACCTGTGAGTGTCGTAGAAGCGAGTCCTCGAGACAGGGGCCCCACACACGCCGCAGCGCACTCTCTTTATCGCCGCTTCCCAAGTCCTCATGGCAGGCGTCCAGCCCTCCTTGCCCCCAGGAATACGGCGCTTGGAGTTAGGACGCCCCATGGCACGCCACTACTCGGCGCCGGCGGCTCGCAAGGGCGGGGTGGTGGGTAGAAGATACTCACTGGCGCTCCGGCAATTGCGATTCGATTGCGGCGGGACTTGCAGCAATTCAGCCGGCGGTTTGAGGCCGTCGGCCGTTGCGGCGTCGTCACGGAGCGTGTGCTGAGGCGTTAAAGTACAGTGTGGCGCAAGTACCACACGTTACGGGTTGCCGTGCCAGCCGCGATGTGGGCACGATGTATTGTGGGGTTGAGACATGCTACTGGTAGCCTTAAATTACCCACCGCGGCCAGCCGGTCACGCCAATGAGACTACCGAGCCTAGCAGAAAAGTGGCGATTACACTGTAGATACGGCGATTACAAGCCCATTCTGTCATGCGCAACCTCCCCGCAACCGACGTGTTGGTCCATGTCGCACGTCGGGGTTGGGAGGCGGAAGCCCATAGCCGGGAGAGTGTCTGGTTACAGAGAAGTGAGCAGGCCCGGTGCGCCGAACGCCTATATGGCGGGCGTCATGCGGTGCCCGCGGCGCGTGCTTAGCACGGTGCTCGTACCACTCAGAAATGTGCTAAAGTACTAATACGCATACCCTAGCTACATTGTCTGGTGTACAGCAGTGGCAGCAGCACTGGTGTCAACATCCCCTCCCAATGTCGCAAGGGGATGCGCCAAGCAGGGGTTTCGGCTGCTAACGCTAGTCGCTAGCCTAGAGAGGCAGCCCGCCATACACTGTGAGATTCAGATGTGACGTAAATGTGCCCTACTGGTGACGAACGACGACATACGGGGACGATACGGGACGGACGAGGGACGTGGATTTCATACCCAGTAGCGACGACTATTGCGCGCGACCTGTAAAGTACTATATGAATTTCTCGTTTCCATAATTTCATCAAATTGATATGCGCACGCGGGCTCGCGTGTCGCCCGCCGACGCGGAGCACCCGGGCTAAGTACATGCGGATGTACGCACTCATTGCACATCGCCGCACATCGCTGACCGCACATCGCTGACCGCTGACCCCGCGGTGTGCCGCGATGTGCGGCACGACGGGCGGAGGTGTGGGCGGATGTAGGTGGTACGGTAGGTGGTAGGCGGTAGGTGGTGTTCGTAGGTGCGCGTTTTAATGCAGCCGCCCTAACTGCTGATGATTGTGTAACGCCCCAGCACGCGCATGAAGTACGGGGTCGCCTCACGGTCACCGCCGCTCACCGTTGAATCAAGCGCGGACAGCCGCGCACTCGCATCTGTGTTGCCTGCCGGTGGTGGGTTACATCCACCCCAACTCTCAACCCCCCCCCCCCGCCCCCCGCGCGCGGCAGCAGGCATGCCGGCAAAGGGATGGATAGCGAGTGTGTCGAAGGATGGCGTGTACACATGCAAGCACTGCCACGGCATCGTGACGGGTAGTAGTGAAAGGACGGCGCGAGAGCGGCACTTCCGGAAATACCCGAACTGTAGCCACTCGTTGAAGCGTGCGGCTAAGTTGCGCCGCAAGGCCGCCTTATCACAAGCAGCAGCAGCAGGGGCGGCAACAGCAGCAGCAGCAACAGCAGCAACAAGCGCGGCAGCAGGAGTAGCTGCAGCCGTCGGAAACGGCCCGCCGGCGCCGGTCTCGGACGACGGCGGCTCGAAGGTGGACGATGTGATGGGCGTGGGGGAGGACCCCGTTGGCGAAGACGGTATGGACATCGACGCGCCTGCGTGGCCGCCGGCGGGCGTCGAACCCGCGATGAGGGCGTGATATGGAAAGGCGATCCCGGCGACTTCTACATGAAGGTCATCGCCAAGAAGTTCCGGGGAGTATGGCACTACGGCGTGATAACCGGCGTCGTTACCGAGTGGGTGTTGGAGGACTACGGCGGGGCGACCCAGTGGCGCGCTGTTTTCGAGGACGGTGACATTGTGGACCTTCTGCGTTCAGAGGTGAGTGGGCCCGGCCTGCGTGCTGGTGGCACCACTCAACTGCGGTTGTATGGAATCACACGCACCCACCCGGTCGGCGTGGCAGGTTGTGGAGGCTATGGCGGCTGCCCAGGAGCACCCCACTGTGGATGCGGACGGGGAGGCTCGCTTGGTAACCGTCCATCAAGGCGATGACTTGTCCAGTGAATCACGCACCTTGCCCGGCGTGCGTTCAACACAACCCGGCTGGCGGAGGCCAAGCAGAACACTGGCTGCCATGGCGTGTGCCATGTGCATGTGGTCCTGGGCTATGTCAGCATGATCAACCTCTTCCCCCTCGCGCCGTTCCACCTGTTTTTTTTTGGCTTGGGAAGGGACTTCTGGAGGAAATTTGTCACCGTGCAGGGCCACATTGGATTCCGAGCTATGAAGCAGGAAGACCGGCGCCAGGCTTTAGTCCCGATACCCAGCAACTTTGAACGCGGGTTGCGCCCTTCGTTTGCAGTGTCCAAGAATCGAAAGGTAACCCCCCCCCCCCCCCCCCCCCCCGGGCGTGGGCGTGGGCGTGGGCGTGGGCGTGACGGCATTCCCCTCCATGACTGCAGGGTCAGGCAAGGTGACGGTGCAGTCCGGCTGGGTCATGGAGGACTGCTTGCACCACATGGAAACGTTTTCCATTCTTACCGCCGGTCCGCTGCTCGAGGAGGCCCGGGTGAAGGCGATCATGACCGAGAAGGAGCTTCGCGTCCCTAGGCGGTGCTTGGGCACATGTACAGGCGCATGCAAGGAGCTGCGTGGTTCGTCACGCGGTGGGGGTTGCAGAATGTGGTGACGGAGGAGGACGGCCCCGAGCGCAAGGCGCAGGTGGACGCGCTCACTAGGGAGGGGAGGACTCGATACCCCGCGCGGCGCCAAGGCGCGGCGGCCGGGGCAGCGCGGCGCCAAGGCGCGGCGGCCGGGGCAGCGCGGCGCCAAGGCGCGGCGGCCGGGGCAGCGCGGCGCCAAGGCGCGGCGGCTGGGGCAGCGCGGCGCCAAGGCGCGGCGGCCGGGGCAGCGCGGCGCCAAGGCGCGGCGGCCGGGGCAGCGCGGCGCCAAGGCGCGGCGGCCGGGGCAGCGCGGCGCCAAGACAGCGCATACAGCGGAATCGGCGGAAAGGGATGCATTACAAGCTGTGGACGGCAGCCGCTGAAAACTATGCGGTCATGCCGCAACAACCCCAGCACTGGCTTCTGGATACCTCTGATCTGGCTGACGGCGGCGGGCTGCGGGATGCAGGGCCGCATGACTGAGGTGGCGGTGCTGGTGAGCCCGCAGAGTCTGCATGCGGCGGAGGCGGCGCAGCCGCATAGGCACTAGACAATGCTCTGAAGCGAGCCCCAATTGTCTGCCCAGCGCCTGCCCCAATGTAACGCACCAGCTTGGCAGCAATTGGCAGCTCTTTTGCCCCCCCCCCCCTCCACCCCACAGACACACTACCAATACCAGTTTCTCATCCCGGCGGGCAGTTGATGCGTATACCCAGGCTTGTGCGTACGCGGTGCGGGGGGGGGGGGGGGGGGGGGATCACTATAGCTAAGCTAGTGATGTGAGATATGAGTGCAGCAACAGATATTGTGCAAGATATAATACGATGGCATGCAAGCGGGTCCCCGCTCTTCCACAATCATTGGCCCTGCTCCCTCTTGCCCCGCCCCCGGTGCCCTTTAGCTGCTCTCAGCATCCCGAGTGGGATGGGCGGGGCAGCGGTTGCTACCGAGTGAGGCGTAGCATCGTTTGCAGTAGCAACGCAGCCTTTCCGGTGTGACGCCGCCTGGATGTAACCCAGCAGTACGCGCAAAGTGCAAGTGCAAGCTGCTGATGGCGGGGATCCCGCGCGGGGGGGGGGGGGGGGGGGGCAGCGGCTGTGGGATAGGCGCGGCAGCGGTTGCTACAGAGTGAGGCGTCGCATTGTTTGCAGTAGCAACGCAGCCTTTCCGGTTGCATAGTGTGACGCAGCCTGGATGTAACCCAGCAGTACGCGCAAAGTGCAAGTGTTACACGTCCGTGTGCCCCACCCAATGACATTGCGCCCGACCTCACTGACGGCATGTCTCGCTCTCCTTCAGCTCCTGGGCCGTCCGCCGCCTCACCCTGCGCACCCTACCAGCCGCGCGTGCCTTCTCGGAAGCCTCACACACGGCGGCGCGAGTCGCGTCGTGGAACGCGTCCCTGACATGGCGGAACTCCGCCCTCTTCGTGGCCGTGGTCGGGCAGGGGACTGCCCGCTGATGGGTCGCCATGCATGGGTACTTGGGGCCGCACAAAGCCGGGGTGCCGTCGCAGCAACACTCCCAGTCCGTCCGTTGGCCGCAGTCCACGCATGACGGGCGTCCGGCCAGGACACGCACATGATAGTGCATGTGGCCGCCTCCCGCCACTGCTCGTAGTGCTCCGGTCAACATGGCGACGAGCAAGTCGGCATGTCCCGCAGGTGGCTGCGGGGCGGGTGGCACGAGCGCAGCCTCGCTCGCCTCGACAACCCCCTCAGCCCGATCAGTCGCCTCGACCACGGCCTCCTCCGCCTCCTGACGCGGCGCACCAGGCGCATCATCGTCGCCTGGCAGGGCGTCCCCCCCCGCAACGGCGCCGTCGGCGGTGGCCGACGCCGTCGTGGCGGGGTGTTGTGAGGAGGTGGCCCTAGACATAGGTGGGGCCGGCACCGCCATGTGTTGCTCCACATGCGGTGCGGTTCCTGACGCGACAGCTCCGTCGCACCAGTACCGGCGCCGGCACCCCACGCACGCCTGCTGGGCTTACCACCAACCGGCATGTTTCCTTTGGGAGGCGGTTCATCCGCGTCGGAGGTGAGCGGCGGTGCCTGTGTGGGTGTGGATACTGCCCGGCCATTAGGGCTCCCGCCGCCTGTCGCTCCGCCGACCCACGCCGCGGCGTGTGCTGCGCCCCGCATAGTTGCCTCGAATATAATATACATGACGCGGGGACGGGGGGGGATTCGTGCGTTTCGTATGTCGGCGGAAAGGCGTGCGAAGCTGCGGCTGGCGAAGGTGGTGGAAGTAAGCGTGGCGGCGTCGGCGGCGTATTACCGTGCGTGCATGCGTGCGCAACCCCGCGGCAGCAAGCGCCGGACTCGGCGTGTGCCAGCGGCAGAGCTGCGAAGCCATGGACACGGTACGGGATGCCAAGTCTGGCTAAGCAACTGCCGAGGCTGGCGGCTTAACCCCCATGTCCGGCGGTTGAGGGACGGAAAGTGCGTAGAAGTTGATCGGGAAAGCGGGCATATAAGCCTGGCTGTGCTAGGTTCCTATTAAGTAATGGCGGTTTGTGCTAAGTAATTCGTAGTGGTGGACCATGCAGCGCAGGTAGGGGGCGGTATAAATGAGGCCGGGCACATATACTGCTCCACGAAACGACACTGTCGCACGTGTTGAATAGACGCCCCCCCCCCCCCCCCCCCCCCCCCGCCGGGTCGGCCCGCCGGGTCGGCCCGCCGACCCGCCACGGCATGTAATATTTGTCATGCATCGCCGGGGTATGTGTGAGTGGATGCCCCGCCGCCACATCCCCCCCCCCCCCCCCCCCCCCCATTTACACTTGTGCACTCATAAAGTTTGGGCTGGTTTCGGAGCAATACATGTACGTATGTATATACATACAATGGAACGTAGGACCTGCGCGGAAAGAGGGGGGGCTGGCGGAATGCGTTGGGGGTGCGTAGAGTAGCGTGTTGGTGAGATTCGGGGTGCATCGGACGCCGGATGCCCATCCACCCAGCGTAAAAGACGCCTACGTAATATTCACACTATATATATTCACACGCAAATGTGTGAAAACCGGACATTCCGTGCCGGATGGGTGGGAATACGGCGTCCGATGCAGCCAAAACCCCAGCAACACGCTATTCTGTGCACCGCCAATGCACTCCGCCAGCACCGCCTCATTCTCTGTCGATTTCGAAAACGCCTTCACATTGTCCCACCGCTAATTGCAATTGCCACCGTGTAATGTTGTCACGATGTGCGCACACAACAACACTTACTACCGGTTCCGACGCGGATGGAGGCGAGGCTTGCGGAGTGCGTTGGGGGTGCGTAGAGTAGCGTGCTGCAAATAATTGGGGTGCATCGGACGCCGGATGCCCACCCACCCGGCGTAAAAGACGCGTAATATTCACACTTTATTAACACACAAATGTGTGAAAACCGGACATTCCGTGCCGGATGGGTGGGAATACGGCGTCCGATGCAGCCAAAACCCCAGCAACACGCTATTCTGTGCACCGCCAATGCACTCCGCCAGCACCGCCACATTCTCTGTCGATTTCGAAAACGCCTTCACATTGTCCACCGCTAATTGCAATTGCCACCGTGTAATGTTGTCACGATGTGCGCACACAACAACACTTACTACCGGTTCCGACGCGGATGGAGGCGAGGCTTGCGGAGTGCGTTGGGGGTGCGTAGAGTAGCGTGCTGCAAATAATTGGGGTGCATCGGACGCCGGATGCCCATCCACCCGGCGTAAAAGACGCGTAATATTCACACTGCTTTATTAACACACAAATGTGTGAAAACCGGACATTCCGTGCCGGATGGGTGGGAATACGGCGTCCGATGCAGCCAAAACCCCAGCAACACGCTATTCTGTGCACCGCCAATGCACTCCGCCAGCACCGCCTCATTCTCTGTCGATTTCGAAAACGCCTTCACATTATCCACCGCTAATAATTGCAATTGCCACCGTGTAATGTTGTCACGATGTGCGCACACAACAACACTTACTACCGGTTCCGACGCGGATGGAGGCGAGGCTTGCGGAGTGCACTTGCGGTGCACAGACTAGCGGGAGACTAGACCCATTGTCGCTTATTTACAAGCACGGGCGGTGCTGCCAGACCTGATCGTCTACGGCCGATATAATATTCACACTATATTAACATCGGTGCACACCGCCGCACACCGCCGCACACCGCCGCACACCGCCGCACACCGCCGCACACCGCCGCACAACGCTGCGCGCGCACATTCGTCGCACACATTATCCCGGATTCACTCGCCGTATCCATTACGCCGTGCTACTTCAACAATAAACATTGCGAAATTACACCGACACAATGCCGCACCGACTAGCTCTTGACAATACGTGCATATAAATAGTAGTGGCGCGCTGCTCCTCGCCTCCGATGTGTCGTTGACTGCTGCGGAAGGCGGTCGTCGACTGGGTGTTAGTTTCTCCACCTCGGCCGCCCCCCCCCCCCCCCCCCCCCCCCCTTCACCGCTCACAGCGCCATGGCCGACCTCGCCCCCCCGGGCAAAAGTGGGCGGCAAGCCTTGTTGTCTCGCGTGTCCGCGCCGCCGGCATCGAGGAGGACGAGAAAGACATGAGGAAACCCGTGACAAGGTGGGCGCGCAACAAAACACTCCATCCTCCGCATTAGCACGCACCCACTCGTGGCTAACTTGTGCCGCGCGCAGGTTCGTCCGGGAGCGCCGTAAGGCCCACCTCAACGCCAAGGCTTCCACAGTGCCAGCGGCGCAACTCGTGGTGGCCGAGGAGGCCGCATCCTCAGCCGCTTAAAGGCGAAACGATTGTGGCTTGTTGTGGGTGTTTGGGCACAGGGGGCGTCCCGACGCGAAGGTAAGGAAGCTCATGGCGGCGTCGTCGACGGCACAGCCTCCCGGGGTGGTGAAGACACTGACGGATGACAAGAAGCGGAAGAGGCCAGTGAAGAAACGCCGAGGTAAGAAACTGACGGTCGCGGAGTCGGAGGCGGAGTCGGAGGCGCAGGCGGAGGCGGAGGCGGAGGCGGAGGCGGAGGCAGCGAGATCGTCGAAGCGGAGGGTCCCCCGGGCACGCAAGAACAAGAACAAGCAGTAGCCCCCGCCCCCTTTACCCCCCCCCCCCCCCCCAGGCGGGAGCGGCTGGCGGCGAGGGGGGGCGGGGGGGGCGGGGCGGGCGTGGCCCCCCCCCCCCCCCCCCCCCCCCCCCGGGCCACATCCCCCGATGGCAGCTGTCGCGAATATTGTAATTCAATCATTCTTCGGCAAACCGCTGCCTGCCCCCGCCCTCCCCCTCGCGAATATTTATGTAACGTGAGCACTCTTTGGCAAAACATGGCAGCCAAACCGCCCATCTGATGACCTTTGATCGGACGGCTGGCAGGCCCGTTCAGCAGTACTAGCTATAATGTACACAAATTCCCCAGTGTTACCAAATACGTACGGCTGCGATTTGCGCTCCCATGTACTAATAGTCGTAGTTATCCACAGGACGACTAGGGTTCGTACTAGATACCCGGTACCGGCGTAATAAATATATCGCGTACTACCCGGTACTACACGGACAACCTTGTACCTTGTACGTCAGTGCCATGTACGCTTCACCGGGCTGGTACGACTACCAGAATGATGACAAAAAGGATCTATCGCCCGCCGGCAATAACGCCGGATGTACTCGCACGTAACTGGATGGACGTGCCGCCACCAGCAGCAGCCTTCACGGATAAATAATAGTCGCTAGTAGTAGTGCTTCGTCACCTGTATGTCACATCTGAATCTCACAGTGACATTTATTGCAAAAGTCCTTGCGCATTGCTTTGCATGCGATGGGCGACCTTGACGCGGGTGTGGAGCGGGTGAAGAGCGCCGTGGTTGTATAAAACGACGGGACATCGCTCAAGAAGAGGTTCCGCGCTTACAATGGGACAAATCGGTTATGTGGTCGGGCGCCCCACTACTACCTATGCACACGGCGCAACCTCGTTGGATCAAGCGCTCCATGGGACGTCTTCCTTGTATAGCTCCGCAGCAGCAAACCCACTATGGATACCCCATCACCCCGCAACCCTAGGGCAGAGAGACCTAGGCGTGCTAGGGATGGATTGAGCCCTAAACGCGGCAGCACTGCACCCTAATACGCGGTGGCGCATGTAGTCAGCATTTCCGGTTTAACCATAATGTTAACTGCGAGTAATGCTCCAGCCACACCCTGAGTGACGACACGCTATCGAAATTGAAATTGAAATATCTTTCTCTAAGAATTATATTTTAGTTTGTTTTTTCAAACTACGCAGGACAACCCTGTCTCACGTGGCCCGGTTGCATGAACATGCGTAGGATTGTCCAAAGCCCGTAGTATGCAACCATGCTCTGCATGCCAAGTCCCTATATAGCTACTCCCCCCCCCCCTCGGGGTCCGCATCTCAAGAACAGTTATTCCCCTCTCCTAACAACTAGCATAGTGCTTTCGCGAGGGTTGTACCGCTCATACAACATTATGTCACTAGCCCCACGCACCCATCCTCTGGTGTGGTAGAGAGGTTGTGAGAGGCGCCGCCCCTCAAGCAACCCGCTCAGTGCGAAGCGACCCATCCCCTCCGCCCCCGCATCCCACTGCATTGCATCATCTAGACTTCATGCCTTTCCGCCGCTTTTTACGGTGTTAAGAGAGTAGTACTCAATTCTCATTTTGGAAACTTCGTGGAAAAGGCCGGCGGAGTGAGGTCCTTGCGGGGTACCCGCCGCCAATAACATAGCCCACCCACCACCCACCGACTCAGCCGCCGGCATCGCGCCGTCGCAACCCCCTGCCGACATCCCCATCACCCTAGCCGTCATGGACCAAGACATGTAAACGCCGCAGCGCCTGTCGCGCCGGTCCTATTGTAGGCTAGCGTGGCCAAAACTCGGGATATTCAGCCATTGCACCCACTACCCGAAACCCGAACTTCCCGGGTGCTACAGCTTCGCGGCTGCTGCCGCGCTACCTGCGCCCACTGCCTCGCCCGGGACAACTGACAGTGATAGGCGAGCCCAGAGGCTACCCAGAGTCCCATACAGTGTCGCTCATCCTTGACGACGCTGTGCCGGCCGACAACCCATTCGATGTAGCCAATCGCGCTGAGTTGACGGCGCGGCGGCGGCTGGCTACATGGATCACCAGATGCTGAGACTATGCCCCGGCGGCCGGCCAGGCGGACCAGCTTCGCATTGGCTCTAAATCGCTACCGACCTCGGCGCCAAGGACGCCGGGGGGTAGACAAACCCGTCTCGTGACTACTACCGGGACGGTAAAGTTATAGCTAACGCGCGTTCGCGCCCAGCGGGTTCTCCAGCGTCATGCGGACGAGGGGACTCACGTCTTAATCGGAGTTGGTCCTCGACAATAACCATCTCCCGATTCAACCTTGCGTCGACTCGGAAGAAGCAATGGACGAGATTCAACGCATGCCCCACGACGTGTGGCTCGACAGCCCGCAGCTGCCGGGCCTCACGGGGGATAAGATCACGCAACACCTGGCGGGTATCCTCTTGGAGCCCTATGAAGCGGCGGGCCTAGGGGGCGTCGAGCCAATCGAGCTTGAAAAGACACTGCGCGGACCCCGGACTCGAAGGTCCGCCTGGCTGCCTCCGGCAGCCGTGCTGGAGCTGCTGGAGGTAGTCAAGCACACTCCGAAGATCAGACCGCGTACTACGTCCGCCCGAGTGTCTGCCTCCGCGCATGCGGGACAAAGCGTTGCTACCCGGAGGACGCCTACGGCCACCGCGGCGGCTAAGAATGGCGACTACGACTCAGTGGCGAGCGGCCGGGCGCGCAGGCCGACGGCCAAAACACCGCCTAGGAGCGTGCCGGTAGAGACTTTTTCTGGCATGTCATAGAATGTCGCCTTCCGCTCTCTAGCCTCGATCACCGGCTCATCCCCCCGTCGCAGGAGGAGCTAGCACGTGCACTGTCAAGGGCTCTCGACTATCGCTTCAATTGCGGCCATTCGGGGCAGACGCATATCGCAGTTGTCCGGCAGCTTATGGCCGATGACGGCCTAGACCTCGACGCCTACCCCACTCCTTCCACCTCCGACCTTCGTGGCCCGAATAAGGCGAGACAGCTATCGTGGATTGGGCAGGCACTACCGCTACGATTCGGGACGCGCGCAGATTCGTGGTGGCCTTCGAGTCACCTGCCGCCGTAATTTTAGCGGTGCAAACCCGCCACATTTGTTTTAATTTTTTATTCTATTCGGGTCCACCTGGAGCAAGACCCGAACTTCCCAGAGAGCTTGCGCGTACCTACGGAACGTGCCGGCGATTGAACCCCCCGAATAAATCACGCCGCGCGCGCCGATACCTCCTCGTATGCATTCCAACTCGGTCGGGCGCGCGGGAACTCCGAAACGCCGCCATGATCGTGATTTTGCGCGCCATAGTTGCCAGTGCGGAGCATGGAGTTTTGTTCAGTATGATTACGCTGGACGCCCACGAAGTAGCTGGCTAAGGCTGAAAACCACCCAAAATGACTCGCGCGCGGACTACGCGTCCCGGGCGGTTACCCAACTTCGCCGCATGCACGATCGCGACGCCCGCATGCTCGAGCGCCGCGGCTTGCGCGACGCGGGTCAAATACGCTGGCACGCCACCCCCGGCGGTGAGCCAAACGACGACACTATGGACGAGGCCCCCTTGGCCTTGACGAGACGCTTCTGGCGACCGACCTCCGGGCTGCGGGGGCTCCACGCGGCAATCCGACGACCGTGCTGACCGAGATGGCGGCGGCGACCGACACAGCGAGACGCGGCACCCTGTCCTTCCGGCCCTTCCTCTCGCCCGCGGCTAGAGCTATATCCGCCCCGACCCGTTCGCCAAGCGACCTCCCCCCCCCCCCCCCCCCCCCCCCCACCCCCCACCCGACAGGTGCTCGTGCAGCCCGGCAGGTCCTCGCGGCCGGGCAGCCAGCAGCGCCGACTCTCCAGTGGGGCTTACCTTGACGACGGACGCCCAATGGCGACAGTCATCGGAGGACCACCTGCACCGAGCGGCCTAACTAGCGGAACTACGGGCGGTCGTGCTCCGCAACGACCTGTCCAAAAACGGGGCCATGTCCATGCTCATTCACTTGGAGCACCTCGGGACGCTGCTGGAGGGGCACGCCGAGAGCGAGGGCATATGGGCTGGCACGGCGGTGCAACACTGGGCCGCCATGTTCGAGGGGGTGCCGAGCGCTTAGCGGCTAATTAGATCGTCGGAGAGTCGCCAAACGACACAACTCATATCAGCCCCCGCCTCTCCACGGCGGAGGCCAACAACGCGTATGTCAGCCACGCAGCGACCCCGACCGCCCCCGAGTTCGGCATCTCCGACGCTGTCGGTGGGACGCCTCAGCTGCCTCAACCGGAGCGTCGCGTCTCTGCTGGAGGGGAAGGGACGGAAGGGGCATGGGCGCCCGTGGAGGCGTCGTAACTGCACCCGCCGGGATAGATAGCATGTGGCGGTTATTATTAGGAGTGAAACCTCCGCGATCGAGCGTCGAGAGGGCGCTGCCGAAGGCCCTTTTCTTGCGTTGTGAGGGCTCGCCCCCAACTCGCCCCCCTCTCCGCATGCATGCGCATGGTCCGCACCAATAATGGATCGGCTGCTTGGGCTGCCGGGTCGCTGTCATCGGAATCGCCAACGTCAATCGGACTGACAGACGACCCGTGTTTCGGTGTCGACAACGGCCTCATTCATTTTCCGGGTGGTATTTTGGGGATATCTCCCGGGTTAGGACTTTTCGTAGGCGAGCGCGGGCGCCTCTACGAGTGTGCGCCCCTCATGCGCGCGCCGCGCCTCCGCGGCTGACACGGTAGGTGGCTTACTTTGCTGTATCTACGCATTCGTGCTGCAGCGGGGCAGCGCTGCTGCGGGCCGGCAGTTGCTGTCCATTTAGGCGGTCGTCGGAGGTGCCTAGGATATCACTTTTTAGTCGCTTGTCGCCGGCGAGCACGGGCGTTGGTCCGCCCCTGCGCGAGGCGCGGGTCCTCGGCCGACTCGGTCTCCTTCGTCGTTTTTGGTGGTCTTCTGTGTTGGCGGCGCGCTGCCTTGCTGCTGGGGCAACGTTGGGGGCAGATATATTGTATACCCATGGTGGTGGTCGTCGGCCCCTCCAAAGGCCGCACAGGAGTCCACCAACGCGTTTTAACAGATTATAGTACTTAGGCAGTAATTTCCGCCGGTGTTCAGCACGTGCCAAAAAGTAGACATGCTGATATACCGATATGGCCCGCCCCCGTAGCTGCCACCTGCGCCTAACGTTATGTTAGTTCCAGTCGTCACTTTACTACAGCGGCAAGGGGAACCGTGCAAGATCCATGCACATTCCACCTCTACATGGGACAATGTACACGGTCTCGGTATATACCGGAAACGCTCGAATTGTATCATTCCCAAGGCCAGTCCCGCCCGCTAGCTGCGGGGAAAATCAGATGACACGCCGTTTTAATTGATTATAACAAAATCATCACCTATGATTGATAGGAGAACGCCCTTGAGTGCGAGTCAGCAGCAAGTGAGAAGCAGCGAAAAGGATATGCCAATAATTCACAAATATCTTTGCACGTCGTGGAAGTCTGCGAATGAATGTTGCCCTCGGCGCCCATCCCGAATGTACTGTGATGGCCATGGGATCTGCTTAATATAGAAACTCTCCGCTATTGTATTCGAATCGCCTCCCACGCTGGGGCATACGGTCAAAGTCGGTATTAAAGAGTTTCCTATTATCAATGGTATCATCTCGCTAAGGACGACAATGTAGACAACTTGTTTTCTTGTAAAACAGCAACATGTTATTGTAGAGCGGCCAGCCCAGCCATTTGCATCGTTCATGCATGAAAGCACGAAGGTCTACATGGTGGATGGGACTGTGTGTTCACTGTCTGATATGTGTGGGCTTCAACAACATGGCGCTAAACTGGACGTAGTTCCCACGCCATTGGCGGCTGAAGCAAAAGATTCAGGCGCTTGAGTTTTTGATTTTTAGATTTTTTTTTTTCCGTGTGGGGGGGGGGGGGGGGGGGGGAGGGGGTCGAATGCTGCATGACCTTTCTCTCCATGGCAATAGAGAATTCATTCCTGAACCCATGCGCGCGTCTCAGACACCTTATGGTCTGTCCATGACATACGTCATTGCTTTTTGCTAATTATTTGGTCATGCTTTAGTTTTGCCCTCGCTGTCTCTCCCGCTCTGTCATGCCTCCAACCTCCAACGCAAATGCAAAGCCTGGCACGATTCATCCCCCCCCCCCCCCCCCCCCCCCCTCCGGATATCCCTCAACCTCTGTTATGGCCCGCCCTCATTGCCTAGAGCTGCCAAGGGCCGTGGGCTGAGATATTCCGGCGCCACGCACGAGGTTGATATGGCTAGGCTGTTCTTATTACATTCCAGAAGAGTAGTTGCATAAAAACAATTGGCCCATCACATTCGTTACAATATACTACATACCCTCAGCAGTACTATTTGGCTAGTGTTATAAACATAATTCAAATAAATACAAAGACTTCACTGTTTGAGTGCCGTGCTAGCCGCATAATGCGTATTTAAGATTTGATGAGGAATTCATGCCCTGTGTGCACAGCATTCAGCAAGCTGGGCATGGGCGCAAATCACAGCGCCAGCGGTCCTATGCTTTGAGCTAGCAAAGCTGGCGCCACGCTATCCTCGCTATCCCTGGTGCTGCCTGCAGCTCGCTCTGTGGTCATCGCGGGCAACCGACTCTCCCTGGGGATGAACCCTGGGGAGCGGTCAATGCTGTCGTCCGCCTCTTCCCCTACTGGGATGCGGATGTCTTCTGCCGCATCCTCTGCCGATGCCGGCGATTCCGAATCAGCGCCCACAGCCGCGCCGTCCTCCATTGGTATCACTTTGGTGAATCTCCGGTGGAATAGCGGAAGCATCTGTGGGGGCAGTGGTTGATTGGTTGGAAAGCGGGGTGCACCAGGAGTCAGCTCTGACACAGCTATCAAGTATACATCACTCGCGTCATGTGGGTGCCCGACTTAGGGTCTATTAACACCTCTATGATATGTCCACAACCTGGTGTAGTGTATCCGATCAGAGCAAGATCTGCCACACTTCCCCACAGCTAAGGGCAAGAGGTACAGAAGGGTATGTATGACTCATCGTGTACACGATGAATTCAGTTATAGTTGTGCAGCAATGCGGCTAGGCATTTCAGCATACCTGAGAGACAGGAAGTGCGACAAACACTTGATCGCCATCGCCGGGCATGGCCACCAGGGAGCCAACGCATTCCAGCAGCTCCACGCTCCGCATGACTACCTTCTTCACTGCTGCATTTTGTTCCTCTGTAGCAGCAACGCAGCGACTACCTCTCAGCAATGGCATCTAGCAGCCCACAACCATTCCACCCTCCCTCAAATCCCAACCGTGCCTCTACCACAACACAACACAACAAAAAATCCACAACAACAAGAGTCTGGTAACACCAAGCAATACCTCATCTGACAGAATAGCAGTTCCAGCTAACGTTGGCGTGCCTGCTATTCAAAGCACACAAGCAACAGGGGCAGGTATCCTGCCAGCAAACTACTTGCAATAGCAGGACACTCATCTCATGCCCATGCTAGCACACAAACACTGTACTATGCTACAACCTGCAAGACCAAGTAGGGTTGCCCTAGAAGTACATCCCAATTAAGGTCGCCCCCCCATTGAGCTGGTCGGAGTTTTCCTCGCATTTGCTCATACAACCTGGCTACGATGTTGCCCCGCTCTGGCACAGTCATGATTGGACAACCACCTCCATAACACAACATGTCGCGCGACCCCCTCCCACCCCCTTGACGTCTGACAGTGACCACCTCCTACAACGAATAGCTGTATAATTACGGCGTTGGGTAGCGGCCTCTTGGACCCCCTTCCCCCTCCGCCCCCCACGCACACACACACCCCGCTGTGCACACGCCCGCATAGATACAGCAGCAGCAGCCCTGCCGCACCTGCCGCAGGAGTATTGTTCTCATGCTGCTGCCGCCGCCGCATATGCCTCGATGCGGAGCAGACTGCAAAGAAGCAGCAAATGGCGGAAGCTGACACAGCTACAGGGGGGAGGGGAAGGGGGGGGAGGGGAAGGGGGGATTTTGGTGTCAGCTTATCCAGGGTATGAAACTTGAAAGAAGGCGGTTGCGGCTGACAAGATATGGTCAGAAAGTCTTTTGGTAGGCTGGGACATACCGATCTGTGCAACGAACAACGATGTCGACTGGTGGCAGTCCTCAAAGCTGCACATCCATGACCCAATGTTGGTACCCTCAAGGCTGACGGTCACTTGGTCGGACAAGCGATTAGGGAGCTGCCCACACAACCTGCAATTGTAATCCAGCACACTGCAGGGGAGAAGAGCCGCGCCGGGGGAGGGAAGGTGGCAAATGAGCAGAACGGTGCTGCGAGGAAGCCTTTGCCGCTGTTGCTCCTTGGTGTGGATGGATTGTCAAGCGCATACATGACCGGGGCGAGGGCGCTCACAGTAGCTTCAGGCTCTCCATCACTGGCAGTGATTCTGGTAGGAGCCCCTTGATGTCGTTGTGCGCCAGGTCCCTGGGTGAATGGGGGACAAGAATCAGGCCGTGAGATGCATGGTAGGCGGCACCCTTGTGGACCACTAAAGAATGCACGGACGTATCCGCACTGGCCTGGCGGTGGGAAAGGCACTCACAGGACTTCCAATGCCTCCATCTTTCTGCCCCAGTTGATTGGGAAGCGCTCATCGAAGTTGTTGCTGCTGATGTTGAGCAGCATAAGGCGAGGCAACGCGGTGTCCGCAAAGGGAACCTCGCCCTCGAAACGGTTGTTGGAGATATCCATTGCTGTCAAGTTCGGCATGGCGTCGCAACCATGTAAGGGGGGCTGGCCGCTGAATAGATTCCCGCTCAAATCTAATCGACGAAGCTCTCGCAAACGGCATAAATGGGTTTCGAAACTCCCTTGCAGTTCACGCGCAGGCAGAACACTGGATGCAGGCACACGCAGAGTATCAGCGCCGTGCGCAAAGTCACTCCTCATGTAGTCAAGTGTACTATTGTGCTTTCACGTACGCTAAGAATAGGGCGTGGCGACCTACATGGCGTGCACTCTGTAGCCTTCGCAGTGGAGGCCCTCCCAGTTGCAGCGTCGCTGAGCATGGACGGAGGCGCTGCACGACGCACTCCCGCATGGGTCCACCTTCAAGTCCCAGTCCAGGCGCTGCTCGCCGGCAACCCCCCAGCTCTCGCCGGAGGGAATACGCTGCGAGTCCCAGTGTGCGAGAAGGCGATGGAGGGCCAGCCCTGCGCTCGAAGGGTGGTATAAGATAGGCACAAACAGCGACCTCGGCGGTTCCGACACACGACAAGGTTGAAAACGGAACGGCAAGGGGGCTCGTACTATCGGCGGGGTGCGTGACATTGTTCTCCGGTGCTTGTTCTGTGTCGATCACGTTTCCGAGAGTACCATCCAACAGGATGAACAGCACGACGGCTGGTACAAGTATCGACGCCCTCCCGAGCCCCATGGCTCCTGCAGTTGTATGTATGTAGCGCGCCGACACAACGTCAGCCGGCTGTACTTTATTACTCCGTGACGGGCCCGACCGTCCACAACAGCAGAAGCACGCCACGACCTCCACACGCCATACTCCCCGAAACTCGCACCGGAAGAGGTCCCAGAGTTTCGCTGGATGAGTCCCGCCCAGGCTTTGCTCGCGATGGTCGCCGACGGCTGTGTGGAACTCCCAACAGTCGAACCTCGCGCACCGCCCCTAGGGCTATATCACGTGACCACATCATACGAAACAGTCAGCAGTCCCCGTGATGGCTTGAAAACTTGAGCACAAGCGTATTCCATCCTTGGGAAGCTCGCAGCGAGGAAAGAAGCTTCGACTTACATTTTAAGGATCTATGGTGTCGAAGATTTATAGGACGAGATTCGACGTTGGATCCCTACAAGAAGTGAGGGGGGACTAGATGTGGGGATGGTTTCGGACTATACCCTCGCGACCGGGAGCGACCGCCCCGCCCCCACCAGCATCTGAACAGCCACTCGCCCCGGCGTAAGTCGCAATGCCAGAAAAACACCGATGCACTGGGACGGGGGGAGGGGGGGGGGGGTAATCAGTATGCAGGTAGCAGTTTTCAAACCTCGGGTGATGTCCACAAGTTGCCTCCTCAGCGCTGCTGGGCGAGGGAGGCCCGCAGGGGGCGGGTGGATAGCTGATATATACACGATTCGGAGCTGGCCAATATATTCGCACACTAGTTGCGGCCGTTCCGCTTGCTGGACGGCTGCTCTTTCGGAGACGGCAAGTGGTCACGAAGCGGCTAGCGTAGCAAATACTTTTAAACGGTGGTTGTTGGTCGATTAGCCGCCGTCAGCGTCTAGTATGTCGACCTGGCGGCGGTGGAGGGACGGGGAGTATTATAAAAGTAGCGGGGCCCTCTCTCCCTCTGCGATGTGGCCCCGCCCGCAAGCGCAAAACAGGCGGCCGGCGGCGGCCTCCTGCCGGTAATTGTAGTATATACTGCGCCTAAGCGACAGGTCCAGATATAATCTTCAGTTATGTATACATACTACAGGTAGTCTCAGTACAACACGGGGATTAATTAAAGGGTGCTGATGATGCTGAGTGTCGGGGGATCAATGCTACATACAAAGCAGATTGCTGCGAATTGCTCGTAATAGCACACTACGAGTACGGGTGCCGATGCACTTAGGCAGAAGTTACGATCGTCAAACGAAACGTCCGGGATCGTAGAATCGTACCGAACACACCCGGATACCCCGGCTGTAGGAAATGGGACGCGCAACCCCCCAAGTTACGATCGTCAGACGAAGCGGTCTCGCGCCCTATAACTTCGTCGGAGAATGGTCGGAGGAGTGATTTCCTACAGCCGTCAGCCGTTTCGTCGGAGATCTCCGACGAAAGCCATTTCCTCCGACGAAAGACATCAGGTGAGCCCATCATGCGCGATCGCGCGTCCTCGCCCTCCCGCCCCCCCTCCGGCCCCTCGCAGCTTCTGTACCACCGCCGTCCGTCCCGAAGCGTGCCAACACGTCCGCATTTCTCGGTGCAGGCGACGCACCGGCTACCCCCCCCCCCCCCCCCACCCGCGGTCAAGGTATTGACACGTGTGCTGACTGCGCGCAGTCAGGTCAACGAGGCGTACTAATATGGAGATACTAGAGCGAATGATCCTGGGGTCATGTGACCCGAAAGCGCAGAAGGCTGAACTGCTGGCAGCGCTTGTTTGCCGGTTAGAAATCGAAGGCAACCGGGCGGATGCGGGAATTCGATGAGGGAATTCGGTGTGTCAATTGATAGGTCCGAGTATTAGCAAAGAATAATAAACGGAAATATGAAGAACAACCTATGTCCTCACTCCTGACGACGATGACATTTCATATCTTGAAAATGCCACACTAATGAGTAGTGTTGCCAGCGGATAATAATTGTATTGCGAACGAAACTATACCGGAACTACCTGTTCCTCCTCAGGATATGCGAAGTCCAAATTCATCGCCAGCGCGGGAAGTACGGGTACGATGTACTACGAACTTACTACAATAAAGGGAATTAATCACTCTTAGAAAGTGCAACATAAAAATGGAACCCGACGTTGCATTCGTTACTCTTCGCTACAAATTACATGCCTCTGCAAATACTGCTGCATCATGTCCAATTCCCCAGTCTGTCCACTGTTGAGAGGCATGGTCGTACGTTCGATCAAAATAAAACAAAGAAATACTTGAATTTTCCGCACGCGGATTTTTCGAGACAAGAATTCATACGTCTGAAATGTATTTCTGAAAAATGCATTATGAAATTCAAAGCATGATCCCATCTCCGCAGGCGTTTCGCCCTACACTCAATGCCCAACACAAAGCATTGAGAGGGCATGCAGAGGTCAGGGCTCCCCCTACTATCATGAGGAGAATATTTGTGTACCCTGTACATTAACTCTAGTTTGTGGGTGTACTTAGTTGGCCTGCGTGAGCTCCGGGTACTTCTTGTGAAATTTGAGTAGACAGTGCTCCCCGTTCCGCCGCGAACTCGAGGAGGGGGTTGTGCATCGTGCTGCGAGTCTCGTCCGCTCCCACCGCGTTCGTCGTCAATGTCATGGCGTTCGTGTGGAGCCCAACGTATGGGTTGATCCGCTGCTCTCCAGCATATTGAACTTGCCGTGTTTGAGGCCATGTGTACCTACCCCCCATTGGGTTTTGCATGGCGTCCGAGTAGTGTACTGTGGGAGCGAGAGTTGCGGTAGTGGCCACCTCGTTGGCCCCCGTGTCCACCATCTCGTTTCCGGAGTTCCCTTTGTGTGCCTTAACTATGCCTAGACGAGTGGGCGGACCCCAAGCTCCGCTCGGGACTTTATGCGTGCGAGAACGGCATGTACCGCGTCCATCTGCGGATGCTGTCGGAGCGCATGCGGATGGTGGATGCCTTTGCTGATTAGCCGGAAGGAGCAGGCACTGTTCGTGAGGAGGTTTTTTGCATGATGCGCGTTCCCTCCGAGATTCCTGCCAACTACCACTGTGAGATTCAGATGTGACATACGGGTGACGAAGCACTACTACTAGCGACTATTATTTATCCGTGAAGGCTGCTGCTGGTGGCGGCACGTCCATCCAGTTACGTGCGAGTACATCCGGCGTTATTGCCTGCGGGCGATAAATCCTTTTTGTCATCATTATGGTAGTCGTACTAGCCCGGTGAAGTGTTACATGGCACTGACGTATAAGGTACAAGGTTGTCCGTGTAGTACCGGGTAGTACGCGATATATTTATTAAACCGGTACCGGGTATCTAGTACGAACCCGGGCGCGATGACGAGTCGTCCTGTGGATAACTACGACTCTAGTACATGGGAGCGCAAATCGCAGCCGTACGTATTTGGTAACACTGGGGAATTTTGTGTACATTATAGCTAGTACTGCTGAACGGGCCTGCCAGCCGTCCGATCAAAGGTCATCAGATGGGCGGTTTGGCTGCCATGTTTTGCCAAAGAGTGCTCACGTTACATAAAATATTCGCGAGGGGGAGGGCGGGGGCAGGCAGCGGTTTGCCGAAGAATGTTTGAATTACAATATTCGCGACAGCTGCCGTCGGGGCATGTGGCGGGGGGCGGGGGGGGAGGGGGGGGGGGGGAGGCGGGCGGGCGTGGTCCCCCCCCCCCCCCCCCCGCCCCCCGCTGCCGCCCGCCGCTCCCGCCGGGGGAGTGAGGGGAGGGGGGTAAGGGGGCGGGGGCTACTGCTTGTTCTTGTTCTTGCGTGCCCGGGGGACCCTCCGCTTCGACGATCTCGCTGCCTCCGCCTCCGCCTCCGCCTCCGACTCCGCGACCGTCAGTTTCTTACCTCGGCGCTTCTTCACTGGCCTCTTCCACTTCTTGTCATCCGTCAGTGTCTTCACCACCCCGGGAGGCTGTGCCATCGACGACGCCGCCATGAGCTTCCTTACCTTGGCGTCGGGACGCCCCCTGTGCCCAGACGCCCACAACAAGCAACAATCGTTTCGCCTTTAAGCGGCTGAGGATGCGGCCTCCTCGGCCACCACGAGTTGCGCCGCTGGCACTGTGGAAGCCTTGGCGTTGAGGTGGGCCTTACGGCGCTCCCGGACGAACCTGCGTGCGGCACAAGTTAGCCACGAGTGGGTGCGTGCTAATGTGGAGGGTGGAGTGTTTTGTTGCGCGCCCACCTTGTCACGCGTTTCCTCATGTCTTTCTCGTCCTCCTCGATGCCGGCGGCGCGGACACGCGAGACAACAAGGCTCGCCGCCCACTTTTGCCCGGGGGGGCGAGGTCTGCCACGGCGCTGTGAGCGGTGAAAGGGGGGGGGGGGGGGGGGGGGGACGGCCGAGGTGGAGAAACTAACACCCAGTCGACGACCGCCTTCCGCAGCAGTCAACGACACATCGGAGGCGAGGAGCAGCGCGCCACTACTATTTACATGCACGTATTGTCAAGAGCTAGTCGGTGCGGCATTGTGTCGGTGTAATTTCGCAATGTTTATTGTTGAAGTAGCACGGCGTAATGAATACGCGGTTTCACCGAGTGAATCCGGGATAATATGTGCGGTAGGGCGCGCGTATATGTGCGCGACGAATGTGCGCGCGCAGCGTTGTGCGGCGGTGTGCGGCGGTGTGCACCGATGTTAATATAGTGTGAATATTATATCGGCCGTAGACGATCGGGTCTGGCAGCACCGCCCGTGCTTGTAAATAAGCGACAATGGATCACGTCATGCCCCGGTTGTACTCCTACACTTCCTCCACTTTGGCGGGTGGGGGGGGGGGGGGGGGGGCGGGGGGGGTCCTGTCCTTATTACTTGCATCGGTGGACGTGCTGGATATGCCGGTCACCGGGCACATCGCGTGGTTTCGGAGCAGTTCATTCGCGCCTCCTCGTCTTGTTTGCAATCGTCGCCCTAATCCAATGCAGGGTGAGTAGCGGGACACTGTGCCCCCCCCCCCCCCCCCCCCCCGGTTTATGTAAACAAATATATAGCCGTGCATGCGCCGCAATCGGTACCCAATGAGCGGGGTATGTGACAGTGGTTTCGGAGCAGTGCAAGCATTCCGTGCGTGTGCACAAGCACGTACGACTGGGAATGAGGCGGGGGTTGCGGATGGAGTGCATTGGCGGTGCATAGAATAGCGTGTTCCTGGGGTTTTGGCTGCATCGGACGCCGTACTCCCATCCATCCGGCACGGAATGTCCGGTTTTCACACATTTGTGTGTGAATGTAGTGTGAATATTACGCGTCTTTTACGCCGGGTGGATGGGCATCCGGCGTCCGATGCACCCCAATTATTTGCAGCACGCTACTCTACGCACCCCCAACGCACTCCGCAAGCCCCGCCTCCATCCGCGTCGGAACCGATAGTAAGTGTTGTTGTGTGCGCACATCGTGACAACATTACACGGTGGCAATTGCAATTATTAGCGGTGGATAATGTGAAGGCGTTTTCGAAATCGACAGAGAATGAGGCGGTGCTGGCGGAGTGCATTGGCGGTGCATAGAATAGCGTGTTGCTGGGGTTTTGGCTGCATCGGACGCCGTATTCCCACCCATCCGGCACGGAATGTCCGGTTTTCACACATTTGTGTGTGAATGTAGTGTGAATATTACGCGTCTTTTACGCCGGGTGGATGGGCATCCGGCGTCCGATGCACCCCAATTATTTGCAGCACGCTACTCTACGCACCCCCAACGCACTCCGCAAGCCCCGCCTCCATCCGCGTCGGAACCGATAGTAAGTGTTGTTGTGTGCGCACATCGTGACAACATTACACGGTGGCAATTGCAATTAGCGGTGGATAATGTGAAGGCGTTTTCGAAATCGACAGAGAATGAGGCGGTGCTGGCGGAGTGCATTGGCGGTGCATAGAATAGCGTGTTGCTGGGGTTTTGGCTGCATCGGACGCCGTATTCCCACCCATCCGGCACGGAATGTCCGGTTTTCACACATTTGCGTGTGAATATAGTGTGAATATTACGCGTCTTTTACGCCGGGTGGATGGGCATCCGGCGTCCGATGCACCCCAATTATTTGCAGCACGCTAGTCTGTGCACCGCCAGTGCACTCCGCAAGCCCCGCTTCCATCCGCGTCGGAACCGATAGTAAGTGTTGTTGTGTGCGCACATCGTGACAACATTACACGGTGGCAATTGCAATTATTAGCGGTGGATAATGTGAAGGCGTTTTCGAAATCGACAGAGAATGAGGCGGTGCTGGCGGAGTGCATTGGCGGTGCATAGAATAGCGTGTTGCTGGGGTTTTGGCTGCATCGGACGCCGTATTCCCACCCATCCGGCACGGAATGTCCGGTTTTCACACATTTGTGTGTGAATGTAGTGTGAATATTACGCGTCTTTTACGCCGGGTGGATGGGCATCCGGCGTCCGATGCACCCCAATTATTTGCAGCACGCTACTCTACGCACCCCCAACGCACTCCGCAAGCCCCGCCTCCATCCGCGTCGGAACCGATAGTAAGTGTTGTTGTGTGCGCACATCGTGACAACATTACACGGTGGCAATTGCAATTAGCGGTGGATAATGTGAAGGCGTTTTCGAAATCGACAGAGAATGAGGCGGTGCTGGCGGAGTGCATTGGCGGTGCATAGAATAGCGTGTTGCTGGGGTTTTGGCTGCATCGGACGCCGTATTCCCACCCATCCGGCACGGAATGTCCGGTTTTCACACATTTGCGTGTGAATATAGTGTGAATATTACGCGTCTTTTACGCCGGGTGGATGGGCATCCGGCGTCCGATGCACCCCAATTATTTGCAGCACGCTAGTCTGTGCACCGCCAGTGCACTCCGCAAGCCCCGCTTCCATCCGCGTCGGAACCGATAGTAAGTGTTGTTGTGTGCGCACATCGTGACAACATTACACGGTGGCAATTGCAATTATTAGCGGTGGATAATAATGTGAAGGCGTTTTCGAAATCGACAGAGAATGAGGCGGTGCTGGCGGAGTGCATTGGCGGTGCATAGAATAGCGTGTTGCTGGGGTTTTGGCTGCATCGGACGCCGTATTCCCACCCATCCGGCACGGAATGTCCGGTTTTCACACATTTGTGTGTTAATATAGTGTGAATATTACGCGTCTTTTACGCCGGGTGGATGGGCATCCGGCGTCCGATGCACCCCAATTATTTGCAGCACGCTACTCTACGCACCCCCAACGCACTCCGCAAGCCCCGCCTCCATCCGCGTCGGAACCGATAGTAAGTGTTGTTGTGTGCGCACATCGTGACAACATTACACGGTGGCAATTGCAATTAGCGGTGGATAATGTGAAGGCGTTTTCGAAATCGACAGAGAATGAGGCGGTGCTGGCGGAGTGCATTGGCGGTGCAGAGAATAGCGTGTTGCTGGGGTTTTGGCTGCATCGGACGCCGTATTCCCACCCATCCGGCACGGAATGTCCGGTTTTCACACATTTGCGTGTGAATATAGTGTGAATATTACGCGTCTTTCACGCCGGGTGGATGGGCATCCGGCGTCCGATGCACCCCAATTATTTGCAGCACGCTAGTCTGTGCACCGCCAGTGCACTCCGCAAGCCCCGCCTCCATCCGCGTCGGAACCGGTAGTAAGTGTTGTTGTGTGCGCACATCGTGACAACATTACACGGTGGCAATTGCAATTATTAGCGGTGGATAATAATGTGAAGGCGTTTTCGAAATCGACAGAGAATGAGGCGGTGCTGGCGGAGTGCATTGGCGGTGCATAGAATAGCGTGTTGCTGGGGTTTTGGCTGCATCGGACGCCGTATTCCCACCCATCCGGCACGGAATGTCCGGTTTTCACACATTTGTGTGTGAATGTAGTGTGAATATTACGCGTCTTTTACGCCGGGTGGATGGGCATCCGGCGTCCGATGCACCCCAATTATTTGCAGCACGCTACTCTACGCACCCCCAACGCACTCCGCAAGCCCCGCCTCCATCCGCGTCGGAACCGGTAGTAAGTGTTGTTGTGTGCGCACATCTATCGTGACAACATTACAAGGTGGCAATTGCAATTAGCGGTGGATAATGTGAAGGCGTTTTCGAAATCGACAGAGAATGAGGCGGTGCTGGCGGAGTGCATTGGCGGTGCATAGAATAGCGTGTTGCTGGGGTTTTGGCTGCATCGGACGCCGTATTCCCACCCATCCGGCACGGAATGTCCGGTTCACACACATTTGCGTGTGAATATAGTGTGAATATTACGCGTCTTTTACGCCGGGTGGATGGGCATCCGGCGTCCGATGCACCCCGAATCTCACCAACACGCTACTCTACGCACCCCCAACGCACTCCGCCAGCCCCGCCTCTTTCCGCGCAGGTCCTACGTTCCATTGTATGTATATACATACGTACATGTACTGCTCCGAAACCAGCCCAAACTTAATGAGTGCACAAGTGTAAATGGGGGGGGGGGGGGGGGGGGGGGATGTGGCGGCGGGGCATCCACTCACACATACCCCGGCGATGCATGACAGATATTACATGCCGTGGCGGGTCGGCGGGCCGACCCGGCGGGGGGTGGGGGGGGGGGGGGGGGTCTATTCAACTACACGTGCGACAGTGTCGTTTCGTGGAGCAGTATATGTGCCCGGCCTCATTTATGCCGCCCCCTGCCTACGCTGCATGGTCCACCCCTACGAATTACTTGGCACAAACCGCCATTACTTTATAGGAACCTAGCACAGCCAGGCTTATATGCCCGCTTTGCCGATCAACTTCTACGCACTTTCCGTCCCTCAACCGCCGGACATGGGGGTTAAGCCGCCAGCCTCGGCAGTTGCTTAGCCAGACTTGGCATCCCGTACCGTGTCCATGGCTTCGCAGCTCTGCCACCGGCACACGCCGAGTCCGGCGCTTGCTGCCGCGGGGTTGCGCACGCATGCACGCACGGTAATACGCCGCCGACGCCGCCACGCTTACTTCCACCACCTTCGCCAGCCGCAGCTTCGCACGCCGTTCCGCCGACATACGAAACGCACGAATCCCCCCCCCCCCCCCCCCCCCCCCGTCCCCGCGTCATGTATAATATATTCGAGGCGACTATGCGGGGCGCAGCACACGCCGCGGCGTGGGTCGGCGGAGCGGCATGCGGCGGGAGCCCTAATGGCCGGGCAATATCGGCACCCACACAGGCACCGCCGCTCACCTCCGACGCGGATGAACCGCCTCCCAAAGGAAACATGCCGGTTGGTGGTAAGCCCAGCAGGCGTGGGGTGCCGGCGCCGGTACTGGTGCGACGGAGCTGTCGCGTCAGGAACCGCACCGCATGTGGAGCAACACATGGCGGTGCCGGCCCCACCTATGTCTAGGGCCACCTCCTCACAACACCC
The DNA here is from genome assembly GCA_006384855.1 of Tetraselmis striata. Taxonomy (NCBI): domain Eukaryota; kingdom Viridiplantae; phylum Chlorophyta; class Chlorodendrophyceae; order Chlorodendrales; family Chlorodendraceae; genus Tetraselmis; species Tetraselmis striata. The sequence continues at coordinate 28,398 of VCJN01000153.1, read as the reverse complement.
CGCCACGACGGCGTCGGCCACCGCCGACGGCGCCGTTGCGGGGGGGGGACGCCCTGCCAGGCGACGATGATGCGCCTGCTGCGCCGCGTCAGGAGGCGGAGGAGGCTGTGGTCGAGGCGACTGATCGGGCTGAGGGGGTTGTTGAGGCGAGCGAGGCTGCGCTCGCGCCACCCGCCCCGCAGCCACATGCGGGACATGCCGACTTGCTCGTCGCCATGTTGACCGGAGCACTACGAGCAGTGGCGGGAGGCGGCCACATGCACTATCATGTGCGTGTCCTGGCCGGACGCCCGTCATGCGTGGACTGCGGCCAACGGACGGACTGGGAGTGTTGCTGCGACGGCACCCCGGCTTTGTGCGGCCCCAAGTACCCATGCATGGCGACCCATCAGCGGGCAGTCCTCTGCCCGACCACGCCCGCGGTGAGGGCGGAGTTCCGCCATGCCAAGGACGCATTCCACCACGCGACTTGCGCCGCCGTGTGTGAGGCTTCCGAGAAGGCACGCGCGGCTGGTAGGGTGCGCATGGTGAGGCGGCGGACGGCCCAGGAGATGAAGGAGAGCGAGACATGCCGTCAGTGAGGTCGGGCGCAATGTCATTGGGTGGGGCACACGGACGTGTAACACTTGCACTTTGCGCGTACTGCTGGGTTACATCCAGGCAGTGTCACACTATGCAACCGGAAAGGCTGCGTTGCTACTGCAAACGATGCTACGCCTCACTTGGTAGCAACCGCTGCCCCGCCCATCCCACTCGCCTTGGCGCCGCGCTGCCCCGGCCGCCGCGCCTTGGCGCCGCGCTGCCCCGGCCGCCGCGCCTTGGCGCCGCGCTGCCCCGGCCGCCGCGCCTTGGCGCCGCGCTGCCCCGGCCGCCGCGCCTTGGCGCCGCGCTGGGTATCGAGTCCTCCCCTCCCTGGTGAGCGCGTCCACCTGCGCCTTGCGCTCGGGGCCGTCCTCCTCCGTCACCACATTCTGCAACCCCCACCGCGTGACGAACCACGCAGCTCCTTGCAGGCGCGTGTACATGTGCCCAAGCACCGCCAGTCGCGACACCGAACGCACCACCGCTGGCTGGGGACGCGAGCTCCTTCTCGGTCATGATCGCCTTCACCCGGGCCTCCTCGAACAACGGACCGGCGTTAAGAATGGAAAACGTTTCCATGTGGTGCAAGCAGTCCTCCATGACCCAGCCGGACTGCACCGTCACCTTGCCTGACCCTGCAGTCATGGAGGGGAATGCCGTCCACGCCCACGCCCACGCCCACGCCCACGCCCGGGGGGGGGGGGGGGGGGGGGGGTTACCTTTCGACTTCTTGGACACCGCAAACGAAGGGCGCAACCCGCGTCCAAAGTTGCTGGGTATCGGGACTAAAGCCTGGCGCCGGACTTCCTGCTTCATAGCTCGGAATCCAATGTGGCCCTGCACGGTGACAAATTTCCTTCAGAAGTCCCTTTCCAAGCCAAAAAAAAACAGGTGGAACGGCGCGAGGGGGAAGAGGTTGACCATGCTGACATAGCCCAGGACCACATGCACATGGCACACGCCATGGCAGCCAGTGTTCTGCTTGGCCTCCGCCAGCCGGGTTGTGTTGAACGCACGCCGGGCAAGGTGCGTGATTCACTGGACAAGTCATCGCCTTCATGGACGGTTACCAAGCGAGCCTCCCCGTCCGCATCCACAGGGGGGTGCTCCTGGGCAGCCGCCATAGCCTCCACAACCTGCCACGCCGACCGGGCGGGTGCGTGTGATTCCATACAACCGCAGTTGAGTGGTGCCACCCGCACGCAGGCCGGGCCCACTCACCTCTGAACGCAGAAGGTCCACAATGTCACCGTCCTCGAAAACAGCGCGCCACTGGGTCGCCCCGCCGTAGTCCTCCAACACCCACTCGGTAACGACGCCGGTTATCACGCCGTAGTGCCATACTCCCCGGAACTTCTTGGCGATGACCTTCATGTAGAAGTCACCGGGATCGCCTTTCCGTATCACGCCCTCATCGGCAGCTTCCACGTCCGCCGGCGGCCATGCAGGCGCGTCGATGTCCATACCGTCTTCGCCAACGGGGTCCTCCCCCACACCCATCACATCGTCCTCCGAGACCGGCGCCGGCGGGCCGTTTCCGACGGCTGCAGCTACTCCTGCTGCCGCCCCTGCCGCTGCTGCTGCTGCTGCTGCCGCCCTGCTGCTGCTGCTTGTAATAAGGCGGCCTTGCGGTGCAACTTAGCCGCACGCTTCAACGAGTGGCTACAGTTCGGGTGTTTCCGGAAGTGCCGCTCTCGCGCCGTCCTTTCACTACTGCCCGTCACGATGCCGTGGCAGTGCTTGCATGTGTACACGCCATTCTTCGACACACTCGATATCCATCCCTCTCCCGGCATGCCTGCTGCCGCGCGCGCGGGGGGGGGGGGGGGGGGGGGGTTGAGAGTTGGGGTGGATGTAGCCCACCACCGGCAGGGAGCACAAATGCGAGTGCGCGGCTGTCCGCGCTTGGTTCAGCGGTGAGCGGCGGTGACCGCCATGCGACCCCGTCCTTCATGCGCGTGCTGGGGCGTTACACAATCATCAGCAGTTAGGGCGGCTGCATTAAAACGCGCACCTACGAACACCACCTACCGCCTACCACCTACCGTACCACCTACATCCGCCCACACCTCCGCCCGTCGTGCCGCACATCGCCGCACACCGCGGGGTCAGCGATGTGAAGCGATGTGCAACGAGTACGTGCATCCGCCTGTACTTAGCCCGGGTACTCCGCGTCGGCGCGCGACAGGCGAGCCCGCGTGGGCATGTCAATTTGATGAAATTATCGAAACGAGAAATTCATATAGTACTTTACAGGTCGCGCGCGATAGTCGTCGCTACTCGGTATGAAATCCACGTCCCTCGTCCGTCCCGTATCGTCCCCGTATGTCGTCGTTCGTCACCAGTAGGGCACACTTGCGTCACATCATCTGAATCTCAAAGTGTACGCCTTGGTGATGGTCCTGCGGGACCCGTCCGCCTCTACTTGAATGCGGATTGTTTCGCACGTTTCCGGTCGTACTGCCGCCACGCCCTACATGGATTTGCCGGCAGCGAGCGAGCCGTCCTTGTATGTGAAGTAACGCCAGTCCCACGCGAGGGTGCCCGTGGTGAGGACGAAACTAGGTTTCGGCAGTGGGGGCGCCGGGTAGTAAGGGACGCTTCCCAAAACTGGCACGTGGATTCCGGCGGACGAATGCGGGGTGTAATGTGAGGGCCGCGGGTCGGGGGCGGTATCCAAGACACGTCACTTCCCGCGGTAACCCGTACCGCAGTGCGAAAACCGAATGACATTGGTAGACTCATAGCGGTTCGGGCCGTTGGTACACGCTGCACTTGCGGCAGCGCGACGCGCACGTAGCGCGGCCCATCGCCCTTGCTAGATCCGCTAGCCAACCCACGACTCTTCGCCCCCATCACCGAAAATGCCCGTGCCGGCAAGCGGACGGACCTACCTCAGTACGCTGCGATGGTGGGCGGGTCGTGATGACCGGCGCGGCAGCACATGCGGGGTGCTGCGGGATCTCCGTAGGGACCATGCCGCACCCAATCTGCGCTCCGACCCATCCACCAAACTTCCACCCATGCATGCCGCTGCCGCAATCGGGTGACTTAGGGCATATCTTAAAATGTTTGGGCCCTCTAAATGGAGTAAGCTAATTTTCTGACCAAGCAAAGTTTGCTGTATTTGCGTATGTCGTCAGCAACACGCGATTCCGTCGTGGTGGGTGGTATGTATGCGAGTAGAAAATCGGCAACCGCGACCATTTGCATCTCGGCCGCAGTCCCGGGGAACCCACTGGCTCCCAGCCGGCTACGACCGCATAGGGGCCTCGAGGAGAGGTAGTAATGGGCCTACTTAGAGAACGGCAGCAATAGCTACGGTGGGCTAGCCAGCAACGACTCGGAAAGGAGAGGGGGTTTAGCGACCTATCCTCGATGGCGCGGCGAGGCGATGCGTGGGGTACTTGCGTCAATATAGCGCTGCCTCATCGCTGACCGCGGTCCGGCCAGTCCACGATGAGGCAGCAGCGCGAGGCCAAGCCATGTACATGATGTATGTGTCTTGAAGGGGTGGGGATGGAGTAGGGGCCAGATGAACCGTTGCGCGCTCCGTTGGGCGGAGGCGGGCGCATCCGCCTCGGCTGCCTTCCACTTTGCCGCGCGCATGGGGGAGAGGGGGAGGAGAGCGGGCGCCATCCCGCCGACCGATTGCTTTTATATACCTATGTACTGTCGCACCGGCGTCGCGTGGTCGGCAGGGTGAGCTGTGGCATGCCTGAGCTCATATAGGGCATGGAGTTTATGCAGGTCGGCTCGTGATGCGGCGCAGCGCGGGCGGTGTTGCTGATTTCTTGCACGATGCTAATGCTACCATGTACTTTGTGTGTAGACTATGGGGTAGTCGTACTTTTGGTGCGTGGTGCCCTTGCCGATAATCCGGTATTTATTTGCACCGCGGACTACAGTGCGGGTTACCGCATGAAGTGCTGTGGAGAACCGTCGACGCCGCGGCGCCGTACATCTCTCGCAGCGCCCGTCTACGTGCGGACGAGGTATGGGGGATGGGCATGGTGTTTAGGGCGCGCTAGTTGGCCACAAGAAATTGGCCGATCATCCACTTAGGTCCGTGCAGGGTGTGGTGGGGCGTTCGGTGTGTTGATTCGGAGGGAGGAAGGTCTAGCAGTTCGACGGAAGACTACACATTGATTGTGTGCATGTGGAGTGCATCGGGTATTGCTTGTTGTGGGGCGCGTGCTTCCAGCGCGGGAGGACGAGAGTGGCGCTCGCGGTGCTGAGTCCCGTAGCTTATGCGCGCTGAGAATGGCGTGGGATAGTGCATTATTGTGCATGCACTCCGTGTCGCATTTAGGGTTCGCTATGCAAATCATGTTCGAGGCGTAGATGGCGTTGTTCCCAAATTAAGGTCGAGAACACCGCGTCCTACGGGTAGGCGAGTGATAGTGGACGGGGGCGAGGGGTTTGTGAAGGGGGTCGGAGTAAAGTTCCACCGAGGCCCGCCCCATGGCAAACTCTAGGACTCGGACGAGGTCCCCTCGAGCGGCCCAACGATTGCGCGCCACCTTTGCATCCGCCGCCGTGCGCAGCTCGGATTCCGTGCCTACTTTAGTAGTGAAGAGGTAGATCTCCTCTGCGACAGAAGCGTCGGGTTAGCTCCGGCCTGAACATGGCGGACATGTGGACGTGGACTCCCTCAAAGTTGATCTTGCATGCTGACGGGTAAGGGGGGGGGGGGGGGGGGGGGCTTGTTTTGGCTTGTAGATTCCCGCCATTCTGCCACAAAGCCTTACTCACGTTGATGGCTGATGTCTGGCTAGTGTATCTCCCACTAGGTGAGCGTCTCCACGGCCCATCCCACCCGGTATTGTCTTTGCCCATACTCGGCGTCGATGTGCTCCGAGAGGATGGCAGTAATGTCGCACTCCAAAGCATAAAGTCGGACGGATTGGAAGTTGTCTTCGTTGTATTCCGGGTTGGACGGTCTCTTCCCGGCAGGTTTTTGAGGGTGGGTCAGACGCATGTCCGCGGATGTCCGCGGGCGCCGTGGGGGAGGCGGCCGGGAGGAGTGGTCGGAGGATAGCAGCCCAAGTTCCGCGTTCGGAAGCATCCTTTCCAACCGGGGCTGCTTGTTGTGTACCGTATCCGCGGGGTGTGACAAGAGGCGGGCCATGCCTTGTAAGGTCTTGGAGGAGCATCCCGTGAGTTCACGCAAGTATGCCGAGTTCCGAACCATGATACCGCCCTCCCCGAAGTCCACTACTAGCATGTCCCACCGGTGTCACACTTCTCACAGGGAAATGAGGCGCATGAGAAGTGCCAGGTAGGTGCGCCGAGGGCCGTCGTTGCGTTGTATATGAGGGCGTAATGTGTCGGGACAGTCGTCCATCGTGCTGGAGAGCTCGCGTCGGCTGGCATGCATGCGTGCCTTCTGCGCCATCTAGTGCTTGTGAAGCGAGTCGGCGATTTGGTTGGTACGGAGGAGGCGTCCGATACCCCGGAGTGTCGCCGCCGTCGCGTTGCATTCGTGTGAGACTGCGGAGTGGGGGGGGGGGGGGTGTAGGCATGTAGCTGTCTCTCATGCGGCTTAGCGAGGGCCAATGTTGGAACCTCCTAACTACGTATGCAGCGTGTGCTCGTGCAAACTCGCCCATGTAGCACGGCATGTCGAGGAAGTCATTTTAGTGGGTGATGGTGAGTTGGGCGGCTTTGGCTTTGATGAAGGAAGGTTCGGTCCTATGGCTTTTTTTCCGGGGCGTTGCACCGCGGACCGCCCCCACGGAGTCACTGAGTGCGCTGCACAGTATCCCATCGACGGAGTCCGTCTGTCGATTTGTGCAGAGGCGTGCTAGTTGTATGGTGAAGAACTTGCCAAATATTAGTGAGTTGACCATATATATGCATCTTCCTGCCGGTGGTGTGGGCCCCTCCCTTCGTCGAGGTTGCGAGGGCACGAAGCCGCGTGACGAGCTCGTTTAAGTGCGTTGTAAATTTAAGGTTGGTCGAGAGTTCCACGCCTAGGACCTTATAGGTGATGTTCGATGCGAGGGTCGGTAGCTTGGTGGGTTGCGGCGCAACAAAGATTGTGAGCGACTTGATCTGCGAGTCAAATAGGAGTGCCGAGGAGGTAGGTGAGGAGGGTTTGCCTCGGCTTCAAAGCTTGTCCGTGAGAGCGCACTTGTAAGGGTTTATGCGCATCCGCGTGTATTATTCACTGAACTATATGGATATTTTGCGCATGTGTACCCGCAGGTCTGACGGGCTGCCCGCCACCTGGTGGGCCGCCAGACTGATGTCGTCCGCGAGACCGTGCCCCAGATAGGCGAGGATATCGAGCATGTTCTCGACGTACTTGGCATCTCATCCGGCTGCCCACTGCCAGCCATCGTAGAAGGGGTTCTAAAAAAAACGTTAACATGAAAGGGGAGAGGGTGTCGCCTTGCAAGGTTCCTCTGTCAACCAGGATTTGTTGCGTGGCGTCATGATGTGAGACGTACGGTGTGGAGTCCGAAGCGTATAGGGTTCCGCACTACGCCCGCACGGACGTCAAGGGCGTTCCCGTTTCTTCCATATATTTGAACATGAGGCGGTGGTCACTCGGCGGCGTTGAATGTGCCCTTGAAGTCGCGTACATGACGTGTATGTCTCGGTCGTGTAGGCTCGCATCCTCCAAAGCCATAATCAGTGAGATGAGTGCCGAGTGAGTGCGTGTCCCTATACTCTTGGAATCCGTCTTGTTGTGGGCTGAGGGTGCCCTGAGTTTCCGCGTACCGCTCCCCCGCATGTTGAGAAGCGTTGTCCGAAGAGCCCGTCACAAATATCGTTTGTCACAGATGAGCCGTACGGAGTATGGGAATACAGAAAATGATATGTGACGCTCGATATCTAACTCGCAATATGAAATCTATTGGAATAGATAGGGTCGTTATTAGTCGCTAATAAAACAGTACCACTAGCTCCGCCCACGGCGCACCTGCACGGTGTTTAAAATCGGCGATATAGCGCGCGTATGGCGTCTCATGTACCCGTACAAGGACCATCCCCATCCCACCCACGAATTGGCCACTAGCACTGCACACGACGAGAACGAGAGCCTCTAGACCACTACCGATGGGCCTTTATGGGCTAGGGTTGAGATATGGGCCGAGTCGTTTGGGATTTGGTGAGGCATGGGTAAAGAATCGTGCGATTCATCCCGTCCCTCACCTCCTCCCGATAACCGTATTTTCGCTATTTTTAAAGATTATCACAGCTACCTGTCGCTCCATCGGCTACCCGTGCACCCATAAGCAGACAAATCGACCCATATCGGTCTCTATCACTAGCATATGTGTATAGTGGCCTTCTGCATGCGTAGGTATATGGGTGGCGCGTCGACCACTCATCTACGGGTGGTGGTTGGCCGGCCCCCCATTCAGCCCGGTTATCTAATCTCGGCTCAAGAATATGGGGGGAGATGGGGCATTGCACACCGACCACCTCATGGGCCTCTCATGGGCTCTACCGCAGCCCTAGAAGCTAGACCATGGGACGGTACATGTGCCTCGTCAGGTGGCAGGCGATGCCTATGCGGGAGGGGGTCGAGAGCGCGGAAAATCCGGGTCGGTCGGGCCTATCGGGCCGGCATCGACTGAGATTGACCGCAAAGTGAACGCCAGCGGATGTCACCCCTGCGTATGGGCCTCTACTAGTGCTCATACGATCGATAAGTAGAGAGCTACCTCAGCCGCCACCACGGGAGGGGTTGAGGCCGGGGGTGTATTTCCGAAAACGCGGGTTCCAGCAAGATCGGACGGCTTCTTGAATCGTGGGCACATGGGGCACCGTCGATGTAGCCCTCCAGCTCTAGCTCAAACTTTCTATAGCATCCCTATGAGATAGGCTATGAACCTATCATGTTTCCATGGCAGGTGTTGCCCGCGTTCGGCTCGGGCATGTTGCCGTGAACATCACCCCCCTCCGTGAGCCGAACGGGCACTCCCCGTCCGCGGTTGCGGCCGACAGGAGGCCGTTTTCGCGCACTGCTACGCAGCACACGAGCGGAAAATACCGGGAAATAAGCGATAAACACGATACACCATTCTAGAGTACTAAACAACCTACCGCGAAATGTATCTTTCGCTATATCTCCGATATTAGGCACCCGCTGGGTGCGCCGTGCCCGCGCTGCCGGTATTCGCGACTATCTCCATATGTACCGAGAGATTTATACTACTACCAATATGAGTAAACAATCATATATGTATAGCGACAATGTTTACCAGTCGTATAAAGTTCTGGTAGGCTAAGTACCCGAAGTAGTCGCTACTTGCGAGCGGGCGGGTGTGCCTAATTTGAGAAATTTCGCCCATTTTAGGTTGTCAGCAACCCCAGCTCGATGCCATGGGTGCCACCATGACCACCGTCGCTCAGCCTAAAGCTACGGTGGGGGATATTTCGCTACCTAGAAAAAATATCGTAGGGCGAGGCCTATGTAGGCCGCGTGGAATGTTGCTATACATATGCTAATTTGCACCAATGGTACGGTACACTACACGTGAGTCATACATGGGTTTACTACCGCCGTCGCATGTTCGCATTCCCGCGTGGGGCGATGTCACCAGCTCAATGGGTAGTGGTCCACCGCCGTTGGCCAGTGACACATGCACCTTGATGCTCTGTGATGTTGCGTTGATGCTGGCCGTCGGCGATGTGTTGCTGTGCATCCGCTGCGCCATCTCCATTGATGGGGTGGTGAAGCCTTGGGGCAGCCTCCGTTGCATGGCCTCGCGCTCGTTATCCCCCAAGCGCACCTTGTTTATACCTTGGCGCTGAGCCTCTGTGCTCTTGCCTTGTGGGCGCAGCTGGATGGCAGATGCCAGCCCCACCACCTTGCCCTCCTCGCCGCCGACGACTTAGCCGTTGAGCTGCGGGTCTTGGGTTTGTCGCCGTTCTTCGCATGCATGTTTGCCACTAACTTGCGCAACTTTCCGCACTCCTCAGGTGTGTGGCCCGCATCCTTGCCGCACATCATGCACGACTTGCGGTCCGGCTTCTTGGGCTCCTCGCGCGCTTTGATATGTTCCCGGGGATTGGTGATTAACTACCATGGCCGTCTCCGGGAGAGATTAGAGTTGGCCTTCAAGCAACGCTTGGCAACATGACCCTTCTTGCCACACTTAGAGCACGTCATGTTCCACTGAGGGCAGTCGCTCTTGTAGTGGTCGTTCGACCCACAACCGTAGCAGCCCCCCTATGAAATTGAAATTGAAATTGATTACAACTGCTAATTTGCTGCTTTCACTGGCCCAGATCGAGTTGTTCTTAGGGAACACTAGGTGTAATTGCAGCTCAAGCTACCGGCCTTCCTCTTTTGTGTCCAAGCCCCTCCTCCTTCCAGCGAATTGTAGCTAGGACAGCAGCGGCCCCCTGAAGCGGGTAATGCATGGTCGGGGCATGGTCGGGGCGATCGCCCGCGCCATGGCCACATGTGGCTTCTATTGGAGGAAAAACGCTCCTACAATAGAGGGGGGGGTTCGATCGGAGGAACAAGCTCCCGCAACGTTTATCCGACCATTCATTGGGGGGGAAATGACATCACCCACGAATGATAAATTAGGGGTCCGGCGACTGTTTTCCTACAGTCGGGTAATCCGGAAGAATCCGTGCGATTTTTGTAAGATAGGAGTTGCGATGACGAATGAAAACTTCTGCCGAAGACCCAGCCGTTCATTACTTTTGACGCCTGTGGTAGAAGATAACTACGAGGACAGGTACTGTCAAACCGAATACCTGTACGACGAATGCCCCGCGCGCCTCCCTACCAAAGTCAGGCCTATCCCATCTAGAGCTCAGCAGGTAAGCTTAGGCAGTAGCCCCCCCTACTCGTTGACGGGCTCCTCCACCGTCATCCCCGCCACGGGCGTACGAGCTCCTCTCCGTGCGCCCGCCCCCACGGTCACCTCCTCCATCTCCGCGCCGATTGTAGTTGCCGCCCTCGCCGCGGCTGCCTCCACGACCACAGTTGTCGCTGCCGCGACCGCCTCCGCGGCCGCCGAGCTCCTCGCGATCGGAGCCATCGCCGCGTCCACTGGCTCCGCTGAAAACGCGCGAGTGAGCACGTATGTGCGTATTTCCACGCTCTTGCTTGTCTAGCCACTCAGACATCTCCCACGTTCTGTCCACCTAGGTGTCTAGTGTGTAGTCGACTAGCCGCTGCTCCGCGTCCTCGATGCGGCTGCTGAACCGTACCTTGCCACATGCCCTCCGAATGGACTCAACGTTGACACACAATGTCTCCACGACGCGCGTCGTCTCCTCCGTGACCAGGTTCTTGACCATGGTGTGCGTTCGCAGCCGGTTGCGGAAGTCGCGCACGGTCTCGCCCGGCGAGCGATGGCACTTCCTGTACCGATATGAGTGCGACGCGGTCTGCTTGGTGATGTTGACGAGCTCCTTCCACATGCCGTCCAAGAGTTGACGGTGGTACGCCAGTTGCTCGTCTGCGCCAGCCTTCAGCGTTCGCACAATCCTCGAGTCCTCCATCTTGATGCATGTGTTGACGAGCGTCGTCTCCAATGACTCCAAGTACGTGTGCTGGATGCGACCGCATCATATGGACCTCGTGGATGTTGTTGTCAGGTCGTCCGCGATCGATGGCATGTGGCTGCTCCCTCTCCATCGCGCAGTCCGTGGAGTTCTTCCACGTCTCGAATGTGTGCCATGCAGTGTCCTTTCTCGTGGCCCGCCGCCCACAGCCTCCCGCCGGGGACCTTGCCCTTCCGCAACTCCATCTCATCGTCGCTCATGGCGTCGTCTGCCATTTACGTACGTCCGTACATAGTGTCTTGCCTAGGGTTCCGCGTCGGCAGCGGGGAAAAAGTAGTACTCGCCTTCGTCGTCTCCTCTGCCCTCCGAGTGGTTGCTGCATTCAAAGCGCGGACACACGTGATCGTGCTCCTCGCCCTCCTGGTCGTAAGCGTTTACGCCCTCTAGTAGCTCCTCATCCACGATCAACTCGATCACATGGTCTTCCTTTAGTTCGTCTAGGCATGCTCCGAGGTTGTCCTTGATAAAGGCGCCCTCCGCGCCGTCCGGCGCGTCTCATGGCCGTCGCTCGCCCTCGCTGGGGTATTCAAGCTCATAAATATGAGGGGCTGTCGCCGCGTCGCCTCGCCGGTGTTGACGCATTGACTTGTCGTTGAGAACACGGTAGCGCGGGTCCGGTAGCTCGGTCGCTCTCACGCCACCGCTCTACCGCGTTAGCGCCTCCCGCCGCCTCAAGCACCTCCACAACGGGTGTTGCGAAGTTGTGTGGCGTGACACGTCGCGCACCGCGCGCTCGTCGCCGGACACAAAGTGCCCCCGGATGTGTGGCCATCGCCCAAACTCCACCACGTACACCGCGCGGTGCTCGCCAGTCTCTTGCCGGTACACTGACGGTTCCCACCTCCGGTTAAACTCAGTGCCGATGAACAACCTCCGTTGGATCCACACCAACACCACAAAGAGGTCGGCACCGAGCTGAGCCTCGCGCACTAGTCGCCACATGTCGCGCTCGGCGGGGCCCTTAGGCGGCGATGCTGCTCCCTCCAGTTGCCCTCCGGCACCGACGCCCGACCGTGAAGCCGGCGCCATCCCACTCGTCCCGGGCTCACGGCCTGCCCCCCTCCTACTACATGTCGTCGTTGAACCGTTGAACTGGAGCAAGCCGTTGAACTGAAGCATGTCCTTAAACGGGAGCAAGCCAATAGAACCGGAGCATGCCATTTGGTACCCGATAGAACACGCCGCTCTCTCACCTCCCGCGGGATGGTGAAAGAGCGTCGGCACGCCGTCGGCACTCACATACCGCACCGGGTGAAAGGGCCACTCAGCAACACACTTAGCTTGGTGTTTGTGCCTTTCGCCCACTCAATCCCGTGTCGTTCACGGCTTGCTCAATCGCAATAAATACAAAGTGCCCCCAACCTTCAAGGTGGCGAAATAATCTTTTGCCTCTCGCTCTGCACCAAACCCACCAGAAAACTCGTCACACTCCACGCCTCGTCACCACACTAGTCCAAGGCCCTTCCTGGCCCAACCTTTAGTGGGTTGTTTTGTCCCCTCACCCTTCGAATCTTAGTTACTCTTAGGAGCAGTTGTCACATAGGCTTGTCTCCAAGCACATTCAGCCCTTACAACCTTCCTCAACTCTAGCACTGCTCGCTCTCACCCACGAGCGCTCTTCCCCCTTAGTTGTATGAACGCGGACCTAAGTCACTATATAACAGACACCTCTAAGACACATGCATGGCTTAAGTTCAGACAAGCGTTGCAAGTCTTGCCCGTCCGCAAGGGGGTGAATAACAATGGTACCAATAGTAAAGCTTCTCGTTGTAGGTCACCGCCACGCCGTGCATTACTTTACGCAGTATTGGTCGAGACCGTCAACCATTCCTACAGTACATTATACGCCGGTACCGCGTCGAATGCGCGAAGACGAGCAGCACCACCAGCGCACGCGCACGATGCAGCGAGCCGCACTCGTGCGGCGCCGTCCCACAAGCACACATATTACTGTGGTTAGCTTCGGTCCTCGTTTCTCAAGCTGGTCTCCGTCCCTTACACCGTCCCCCTCCCGTACACATGCTCGTGCCTATGCGTCTCACATGAAAGACAAGGGGGAAGAGGGATCGCCAGAAGGCGGGGGCCCTCTATAATAAGCACGCGATCGCGCGGCCATTGCAAGACAGCCACACGTCACGCTGCCAAGTGCTAATGGCACACGCGTGTGCGCGCGCCGCGCGCCAACCGCATTATGCATTATCCTTGTCCAAGTGCACTCAGAGAGTCATATACTGCCACTCAGCTTCGGCTACAATGTTAGTCTTGCGCATTGTACCAACAGCAATACAGTACTTCGTCTTCTACATGTAGTCCCCCTGATTGGTCTTCGTTTGCGGTCCCACCTAGAGGGTACTATATGAATTCCGTAAGGGGTCCCGCCTGGGTGCGCTTGCTGGGTGGGTCGCTGGTCTCGGTTATGGTCTCCTCGAGCCTTGCTCAGGGCTATGGCCAGGGTATGAAACCCTAACCAATATGGTACCATGGTGGGGTCGAAACCAGGGTGTGGTACCCTAGTAGTAACCCTAGCAGGTCAGGTAGGTCTTGCATGTCCCGTTCTTTGTGCGCCCGCGGATAGGACAGATGCTGCGGCATTACGCTCGTACATGGGGCGCGAGCTTGTACTCCTAGGGCCGCAGTAACCCGTGACCACGGTACCGCGCCGTATATGCGCATGTTCCTGCCATTTATTCTCCCCCGAAGTCTCAGCTTACTCCAACGAGGCGCTCCACCAGCCACGGTGGCCCAGCGACGAGGCCGCTCGGGCGCCGCGCTGGTGAGATCAACCCTCGCGATCAACCTCGAGATTAACCCTCGCGATCTTGAGATCAACGCACGCCTTGAGCTGCTGCGAGGGGTGTCACTGGACGTCCACGGAGTTCGGAGATGAAGGCGGGGAAAACACTTCTGCACCGTTGGCCGTATGCTCTCCGATCTTGTGTAGCACAGCCGTGCCGGATCGCCCTACGCGCGGCAGCCACATGCCCACGCTCTTGCTGGCCGAAGTCACTGCCCGAGGGCGGCTTCTTGGGCCCCGTGCACAGTTGGATTTATTACAGCCGCAACCATGAAAGGCTGTGCCAAGTACTATACTATAACGCCCCCCGTGCTGAGCGGGTCGCCCCGAAGAACGAAAAAGCGACCTTATTTCGACCATCCCTCGTGAGTAAGCGGCCCCCAACCGAGCCATACATGCCCCGTTTCCCCACCCGTAGGCGGGTCTCGGAGAGACCGACGCATGGCCGAGATCTTACGGGAATTGTTTTCAGGAGTCCCATGTACAAGGTTGCTGCCCGGTAACGCAAGCAAGCGCTACCGGGACTACGAGTGTTATTTGAAAAACACCCCGTAAAATGGTCGTAGAGCCCCCCGGTCGTTGTAGGATCCGAGGACCCACCACAACCGGCCAACCCGCTTAGCCCCCTGCCGCACCCAGCCGGGCACGCGTCTTAGGGGTTACCAGCGCCCATCACGTGGAGATGGGGGCGGTGCGGCCAGGCCCGCCGCACCCGATATCTTCCGGTCCTAGTAGGCCGTTGTCTGGCGGCGGGCGCCCGTTGCAAATATTATATGATATCGTTGGCGAGGACCATCAACTCGACTCGATGAAAAGAAATTTACCATCACCTTGAAATTTAGCATTCGCAATCTTGACGTATTATGCTCGTTCGATCACGAGAGCTCGTCAAGTCATCATTTTAAAATGCACGATATAACCATATTAGGCACCTGCCTCATGTAGGCACTCGTAGGCACCTGACTCCCTACCGTACTAATGTATCCGAACTCGTGTGAAATCCAAAAGGCCGGAAACAAATCCACCGCTTAAAGCAGTACTATAAGATCAACGCAAGTCGCTTTAAGGCGGCCTGCATAACGCACGAGGCGAGATGGATGAGTGATGCGTGTCCGGTTTAGAGTCCGGGCCACGCGAGTACCTGTATGCGAGGGTGATCCATGGACGCGCTGTGCAGCTTTGGCAACGGGATGGGCGAACAAATCCGCGCCGTCTGGCGAGGGAGAGAGCACGCTCTTGAGCCGCTCAGGAGCCCGAGGAAATCTCTTGCGAGTAAGGCCTCCTGGTGAGCCCGGGTGGTGCACCCAGTGCCCCGCAATGAGAGGGCGCCCCAATCCGCGGCCAAGCATGCGACAGCGCGTGCCGTGCGGTGCATCCCCTTGCTCAGCTCACCCACTGTGCCGAAGACCATGCCCGTGTAATCCGACATGTTTAGAATGTCGCGAAGTGGGCCCCTCTATCCCGGCTCCGTGTTGCGCCACGCCGGATCCCACACTGCCAGCCCCTGTTGCATGTTGCCCAACAAGGAGACCTCAAACCGATTCACAGACGTGGCCCGGGGCATTGTAGTGTACTTGACCCTGCACCGTATAGTCTTGAACTCCTGCGGCGTGGCCTTCAAGCTCCGGGAATTAAAGCTCCCGCTCACGACGTTGAGCTCCGGGAGGCAGAGCTCTGCGTCCGGCACCAGGTCCTTGAGTGCATCTTGAACTCCAGCTTGAACAAGTCATGCACCTCTCGGTAGATTGCGATGCCCGGATCGCGAACACAGTGATTGTGATAGCATCACTGGCATCTGCGATAGCATCGTGCTGTACACGCCAGTGAGCGATGCCAGGTGCCGGGAGGTTTATGAGCGCGTCGCCGTAGAGGTCGGCAGTGATGGGTATTGAGCTTGTATGAGTAGACGATAGCGGCAACTACATGTACTCCTCGCAAATAATGCCGGCATACCGCCCCCATACACTTCGGTTTTCAAGTGACCGGGGCAAAAAACTACATCAGACCATACCACATCGCACCAAACCACACCTGTAGACAGTTTGTACAAGGTGCAGTAGTCATACCCACATATCTTTATGATACAATCATACCAGCAATGTATTTTTTCATGGATGCATGTGAGATCAATTGATAAATTACATGCACTATCTGGACACGATGCGAGTATATTGCTACCCAGCCCTAAAAATCACACCCGAATATTTTGATGTTATGTTTCTGATGGCGATCTGCCTTTGCGCCGGTAGGACTTCTTCCGCCGCTCTTCCATGTCTGTTTGTTGCTTCAGCATGCGAGCCGCAGAGATCACATCTAGGGCTGTCGCCTCTGGGTGTGAGAGACCCTCACACACATCATCTGAGCGACACATTCATGGCGTTAGGGTAATAACCAAGACCTGACTTGCTGACATGCTGCATGTTAGTGCAAGACAAGCGCTCAAAATTGAAAGCAGTGCTTTCTTAACACCTCACCCGGCGTGCTTCCTCAGGGGAGCACATTGCAGGAGAGCGCATTAGCTCACCTCTCTCTTGCTCCCATAATGTATCCTCTGCCACAATCTCTGGCCACCAAGGGTATGTTGCACATTGTGAAGGGCGTACATCATGGATCCCACAGGTGTTATCAGGTTGTAAGAAGATGCAGTCATCCTGGTGGAGTAGCAACCAAATCCGAAATCAGCCATCATTATAACCTACTCGCATGGCCGCCAACAATAGCTGTTTCTGGCCGGTTGTTGGCAACATCATGGACATACATGCAGAATAGAGCATGCAAAATTGCGCATTAGTTGAAGCAACGACGCGCTTTTCAGTGGCGCACATTGAGATTAGATTTGTACTTGAGAAGCCGCCACCCGTCGTACTTCCTGTACGATTTTGTGTATTGCCTGTGGAATTGTTCCTTGTTCATGTTGAGAGAGGCCGCGATACGGAGCCCTTCCTCGTCGCTGATCCACACCTATAGTGGGAGGGATAGCACGTAAATGCGAACCCTGGTTCATGTGCTGGTTGTCATGGCAGCACCTCTCGCCCAGAGGGAGTGATGGGAGCACCCAGCGTACTGCCCTGCTGCCGTCTTTTCGTTTGACATGTTGCAAAACCCCCCGCCTCGGTGGCAACCCCCTCACCTCCCCTTTTCCGGTGCAGCATTTTCCACATAAGGTGCACATGAAACTACGCCCCTCGACTTGGAGGATGTACGGCTCCAGCGCCTCGTCCGATGGCAGCTGACTCCCTGGCGCCATGTCGCGACGTGCATCACTGCCGCACACGACACGGCGCCGTTTGCTTGGGAGTGTCTGGCTGCGCTCTTCGTGTGGCGCGCGAATTGCACGAGGCGCCGACCCAATGCCTACGCCATGACGAAGCGTGTCAACGTAGGCGACTTGCAACTGGTTGCGTGTCGCGGTAAGCGCAGCGGTTTTCGCCGCGGTGCAGACCATTGGCATCCAGGTGGCTGTGGGTGACAGAACAGGGTCCTTCCGCCCAACAAGTGCAAGGTGGCCGTGTTCTTACGGTATCGGGAGTTGCCCTCGAGATACGGCACCAGCAAGGCTGTTGCCACCCTGAAGTTGCCAGAACTGGCAGGTGCTCCGCCAGCCCAGGTGGTATGCTGCGCTTATTGGCGGACGGCTGCTAGGCATCTTCCCGTCCCGTCCACGTCCACGGGCAAACACAACCCGAAAACGAGACCACTGGTATGAATTACAAAAAGCTAGTAACAATCCACCGCGCTGCTGAAACTGCTGAGAGCAGTATAATTGGTACAGTAGATAGACACAGCAGATACTAACTGGTGTGAATTACAAAAAGGGAAGTTCCCCAGAATTAGAAAATCAACACAGCAAGCCGCCTAAAAGCGGCCTGCATCCCAAGATACTAACTGGTACAGTACTGGCGGGCCGCCCAAAAGGGCGGCTTGCTGTGTTGATCTTTTGGTACTGCTTTTAGCGGTTATCCTTGGGTGGGTTTGTTTATACTGGCCTTATTTTAATTTACAAGAGCATGCACCAGCATTTACCACTAGTCGCTACTAGCGTGCCGCCGCCGCCGGGAATGTCTTCCTTAAATACCAGTGACTATACCGATATAATGAATACCGATATAGTGAACATACCGATATAGTGAACGGGGGGGGGGGGGACGGATTCTTAACACCGGGAAAAATCCCTATGTATACCCCTATAATAAACTTACCAATATAATAAACTTACCGCTATAGTGAACGGGGGGGGGGGGGACACAATGCCCCAAACTATACCGATATAGTAAACTTCTCTACATAACGGCAGTGTTGCCGACGCCGAACCCGGCCGTTGGCGTGTTCCGATAGCCGGTACCGTTCCAGTACGGGCGCAGAGGCCTCTACAGCCGCTCGGCGGCGGCGGCGGCGGCGACACACTGCGGCACATTGCGCCCACCGCCACTCAACTGCCCCACCGCGTCTGTCGCCATCGCGCCATGGCGACGCCCACCGAGCAGCGCTGTTCCTATCTAGACAACTGCAGGATAGTCACATGTTGCCTTGCATGGGCACAGACTGCTACAGTGAACGGGGTCACCGTTACAATAAACAATAGTACCGATTTAGTAAACCGTTTACTATAGCGGTCGGGTGGGCCTGCTTATAATGAACACCGATATAGTGAACATACCGATATAGTGAACGGGGGGGGGGGGACGCAATGTTTATTATATCGGTATAGTCACTGTACAAAAATCAAATAATTCAGGCATACCACACGAAATAAATAATAGCAGCATCAGCGTATCTGGCAACTGGTAACATATCAGCAAGCAGCGCGCGCAGCATAGTAGGATTAAATACACCTGCCGATAAATAAAGTCTTTCCGCCCCCCCTTTTTAAGCATCAGTTGTAAATCTGCCCGTTATCAGCTCTCGCCTTCGTTTTCCGGCCGCACCCTTCCATGTGCCATACGTGAACATAACATCATACGTGTGGGCAGCACTAAGTGGCGTTTGTTGTGCTCCCGTTGTAAAGCCATATACGTGTGTGTCATTGCTCAGGATTAGTAATGAATTGGATAACCCAATGTCACGAGGGCGTGATCTTTTATATTGCACGTACATGCGTTCTATATGCACGGTTGCACGCCAAGAAATAGCTCTACCATCGTGGAACACATTCACAAAAGCGCGCTCCCCCCGCCGTCGGCAGGCCAGCAAGTGAGGAGTTCCCACAAAAATGCCAATACTCAAATCATCAGGCTTTATTGCTTCAATCAAAACCAGCCCACCTACCGTTGTTGTCCGCATTCAGTGCGCCCTTGTTGGGGCCGGGCTTCAGCTCGTACTGCGCAGGGGTGCAGCTTCCGAGTCAGCGGGTGGGTCCATATGGTAATATGCTGGGGCATCGTCCAGAGTATGTGGTAGGGCTTGCCATCAATATACGCTCCCAGATTCTTCTATTGGGCTGCGCCTAGCTAGCGGCCCCCTAAGCGGGGGAAATCCGCCCGGGCGGGGCGAATACATTGCCTTTTTTATCGAGATGCGGATCGCGCGGTAAGCCACTGTACTAGGGTTTGTAAGAGAACCTAAAAATATTTTGCATCGCCCCCCCCCCCCCCCCCCCCCCCAGTTATATCTCCTCCAAGGGGGCCGGCAGGTTTCGAACCACCGCAGAGCGGAATCACTGGCGTACCACGCAGCCCTCCCGCCCCCTCCGCCACCTATCACGTCGCAAGCCGTTGATGAATATTCGAAGTTGCTTAAATCATAACAATGCACCACTGTACCACTCGGCGGTTGGCGCCGCCGGTGCTGACGTGGCGATACGGTCAGATACATACATAGCAAGACTCACGAGGGGGACTGTACATTATACGAATAATTTAGCAGTAAACGTACATGTACTTGTAGTCGTCGTAGTATATATATGCGCGCAAGATAGTTTAGTACGAATAGTTGGAACGTCCTCTTCCATTGTCTACTTATATTACATGCGCGGTACTGCACCGTTACGGTGCTACTCTGTCCATGTGCCGTGCCCGTACCGCCCGAGGAGCTGCATCGACCCAACAGCCCTTCGGCAATTTCGTGGTCCGGCGGAGGTTGCCGTACGCCCGTACGGCACCACCCCACGCGCGGTTCCCGACGCAGCCATCCCGGGTAGTGATGCTCGTGTATGATGCTTCATCGTGTGCTTAAAAGCACCAGGTAGGGGGCTTGTCTGTCTCCATCTTCCTTTGTCGCGGCGCAACCACATGGGGTCGCGTCATCCATAGCACACTACAACCGAGATGTAACTACCTTTACCAACCATTCGGTCTACCATGGCAAAACCAGCTATTCAGTTTACCATACCATCGCGGTAGGCCACTGCACCCGTCTGCGTCATCGCGATTCACCCCGAGGTGCGGGACTGCAACAACACGTTGGAGGTCACAAACGGGGCGGCGCACTTCAACGCCGACGATGGATATTTGATGGGCCTGCCGGAGCACGTATGGCCGGCCCTTAACGCCTTCCGCAGTCCATCAAAGCGGCCGTGGGGCTTGATGTGCGCTTTGACAAGATGCACGCGTACATGGCGGACATGGAGGCCGCGCGACGTTAGGCCCTGGCCGACATCGGGTTGCCCGAGCTGGATAGCCACCACGGCATCCCGGTCCTCAACGTGCCGCTCGGATCGCCAAGGTATGTGCATGCCTACATGCGTGGCAAGGCGGAGGAGCTACAAGAGAGGTGGACGCCAGCCTCAGCAAGGTCGTATCTGCCAAGCCATGCCGTCGGTACAGTCACCCCACGCCATGCATCACCACGCAACGCATTGGCCATGTTCAAGCATTGCATGCAGCACATGCCGGGGTATTGGCTCCGCAACTGCCTCCCGTCCGAGTTGGAGGCCTTCGCGGAGGCGGTGGATGCTATCGTCCTCACGGCGGTCGAGGAAGTGCTAGGGGTCTCTTCTGATCCCTCCACGTACGGCACCGACACCAATCCGGTGGTCGCCGATTTCATGGCGGAACTTTTGCACGACCATGGCAGCAGAGGCGGCTACTTTGAGCGAGGATGCAGTGACCATGGCGCGTAACAGACTTCACATCCGCACTCGGTCGAAGAGCGTTGGTATCCGCCGCATGGCTGCCGTTCGGGATGCCGCCTTCACCGGTTGCCTGAGCGATATCCTCCCGAGGTTTCTCACTAGACACTCCGACACCAACACCCCCTGCCATGGTTTCTTGGACCCACGACTTGAGCCCGTACTTAATGGCCGATGCAGCTTCAACACAACTTCTTCTGCTTGCTGCCGGTATGACCACTTCCTCAACGATGCTCAAGGGTCGGCCAGCTACGCCACGGCGGTGCGCGAGGCGTGGGGGCGCCTTCATGCGGTTATTGCTGGCCACCTCAGCGACGCGGATGCCCGCGAGATGGAGCGGGAGCCGGAGGCTGCGTCGGGCTCGCTAAAGAAGCTGACGGCATTTTTAGACCATGCCAACAACTCTCGGCATCAGAACGAGGTGGGTACTCTCCTTGCCACATGTAGAGAACGGATCTTCTTCGGCCAGCTCGACGCAGCGTCGGGCATGTAGACGGTGGCCATGCCCACCGCGCGGACGGTCATGAATCCGCGTGCGCTTCGGGAGGTCGCTGCATGGTACTTCGTTCTGCCTAGCAGCCCATGCCTTGCCCCGGCGGTGGTTTATTGGGAGCCATATCATTCTACCCTCGACAAAGCACAACCCCGTCACTGTCGACCTCTATGTATAGCGCTTCGCTCATGAACCTCTCGGCACATCGAGACGCTCACCGGGGTGTGCAGCCCGACGTTTTCGCGGACGCCTTCCACGATCACTGCGTTTACGATCTTGGGATCGACGTACGCCGGGAGGTGGATGACCTGTTCCAGCAAGCATTGCCTCTCGGCAACACCGTGCCCATGGATGAACTCAACGATATGATGCCGGACACATAGCTCTCTCACCCGGCGTTCAACGTCGTGACCGCGAGCTATGACCCCGGGAGCCTGAAGCCCACGGGGGTGGATATCAAGACTATTCGGTACCGGGTCAAGTACACTGCGGTGCCCCGGGCCACGACTGTGAATCAAATTGAGCGCTTCATGTTGGTCGGCATACAACGGGGGTTGGCGGCGCGGGATGCAGCGTGGCGCAACACCCTACAGAGCCGCGACAGAAGACATCATGGACATGTCGGATGGTCTTTGGTGGGTGAGTTGAGCAAGGGGTTGCGCCGCACTGTGCGCGGTGTCGCATGCTCGGCCGCAAATCGGGGCACCCTCTCATCGCGAGGCATTCGGTTCGTCACCGGGGCTCACAAGGAGACCTTACTCGCAAGAGATGTTCTCGGGATCCTGAGCTTGTTGGCGGCTCAGGGCGTGCTCGTTGCCTCATCATACGGCGCAGACTTATCCGCCCATCCCGTTGCCGAAGCTGCACAGCACGTCGTGGATCACCCTCGCCCTCACGTGCACGCGTGGCCCGGACTGCAGAGCTCTGAACCGTGCGCGTATCACTCATTCATCCCGCCTCGTGCGGGATGCGGGCCGCTTTTAGGCGGCTTGTTGTGTTAACCTATTAGTATTGCTGTTAGCGGTGGATTTGTTGGTGGCCTTTTTAAATTCACATCAGCTGCTCGGTAAAAGTAGAAATAAAGCTCGCCCCGGGACATCGGTCGAAGCCTCCCCAGCACTTGCCATCTTGCGCTAACTCAAGTCTTAGGTCATCCGGCATTGCCCTTAGACAAGTACCTCGTTACTTCGAACCCCGAAGGGGTAATAATAATGCATCAACTAGGTAAACCGTCGGTACACCCGGACACTCCGGGCCGCCGATATTGCGGACGTAAATCGACCAAGAATCGAACCCGGGACCTCTAGAACAAGAGACGACCGCTCAACCGAGCGGACAAGGAATGTACCAGCCAGTTAACGGTACCGCACCGATTTTAATACCGCAACCGGGTACATTTCAAGTTATCTTTAACCAAGGCACCGCCGCGACAGTAATGATATAAACTAATTCATGGGGGTTTCCTCCTTTCCTAACCGCTTTTCCGGCTACATGTGCTGCTAAGAGGTACGGGTTTCTAGTTAAATCGTCGCTGCGCCCGTTCATGTGCAACGCGAGTAGACATAAAAGCAACCGTAACAGTAAAGCATGCCATCTTCCAGTTTCGATGTCTTACACACAACGATGAACTGTCCCGTAATCTCATGCGGGCAAGACCAGATGTTAGTTCAAGACCACTCCCTGCTCACCATCCGTGTGTGGAATTCTCATCCGACCTTACGTCCGTGCGTCACCATGCCAGATGGAGAAGGCCTCGTCGCCGGGCCCGCGCTCGAGTCGTTGCAACTAGACATGCATGCTCAGTCTACATTCATTTGCTGCTCGAGCTCACATCGTCGCTGGCCCAACTGACGTCTCGTGAACATGCATGTGTCGATGGAGACGGATGAGCACATGGCTCTGACACCGGGAAACGCGTCGCAGGACAGCCCGCAGGCAGCCGGGGAGGCGCAATACGCCCAGATTTGCTAGAGCTAGCCCAGAGCGGCCATGTCGGAGCAAAATCCGCTAGTGACGAGGACGACTACCTCGCGGTGCTTGAGCTACTTGAACAAGCAGAGCCTGGTTACGAGGACGTTCGATCGGTCAGCCGAGTGCTAGGGCTTTTCCCTTTGCGTACCGACATGACGAACGACTACCTCAAGCATGATAAATTGTGTTTGCCGGCCCAGAAGGAGTACATTTGAATGACGTCTTTTGAAGCTCACACAACTCCTATCTTCGTGGCTTTCGAGCGACGAGCTGCTTCCCTACGTCCCCATT
Source organism: Tetraselmis striata (assembly GCA_006384855.1). NCBI lineage: Eukaryota > Viridiplantae > Chlorophyta > Chlorodendrophyceae > Chlorodendrales > Chlorodendraceae > Tetraselmis > Tetraselmis striata. Next base: position 4,656 of record VCJN01000153.1, on the reverse strand, counting down.
GCTAAGTAATACTGCACCCCCTACCTCTCGCGCGCCCGGAACCACGCCGAGGCCATCGATAACAAGGCGCTTCGTTTTGTCTAGCCTCCCATCGGAAATTAAACGATATCATGCGTCCGCACGGTGATCAAGGGGTTTTGGACGTACTGCGGACTCAGCATTATTTCTATCCTGCAGCAGAGCTCTTGGGTTATGTTGTCTTCGGCGACCTGATGCGTGACTACAAGCGTCGGGTTTTCGAGGCGACGGTTGCCTGAAGCGCGAAAGCTGCCGCCATTGCTCGGGTGACGGCGACGGTCGCAAGTCGCGGGCATGGACGTGGACGGGGTGGCGATCGAGGGCGTGGTCGCGAAGGTAAGCACGAATGACGGCGTGGGCGGCGGGTGCCTTCCGTCGGAGATATTATTGGCGCTTTATGAGGTCACTACCTATCGGTGACCGCCGCCTAGCGTACCATGGCAGCTCAGCGGCGGGATGAGCGCCCCGTGTCCGGACCGGACCTTGCTACCATGCAGACATTATTTAGACCTTCCTCGGTGCGGCTCTTCTTACAGTCACAACCGAGTGCGGCTCAACCATCCGCACGCCCGCACATGGCGGTTCATCAAGCCGTCTCCCGTACCATTTCATCATTGTGCCCGCCGGTTGTTACTCTATGATTGGGTAAAAACTGGCTCGCAACGACCACATTGGCTCGTGTACGTTACGCGCGAGACAAGCGCCACGAGCGCGACAAGCGCGTGGGGCGGCCCGCCTACTTGAACATTGCCCCGCAAACCCTTACTGGTGCCCGGACTAACTCTTCCAACCCTTACCGTAAACTGCCGGCCATGTAACCGCCGCAGCCGATTACTTTGCCGGAATGGGCCGGCCTCATGTTACTCCGCCGTCGGTCGAACGTCGCACGTACGTGATTGACGAGCCCGGAGCTTTTGCCCCATGGACGACTTCACTTCGGGCCCGTCTACATGAAGCGTTCGGCTCGGACGAGCTGGGGCAGCGCGCCCTCGACCTCCTCTCCAGCTCCCTGAGCGCCCAAACGCTTAGGAGCTACGCCGGCAAGTTGTCTCAGTTCGCGGAGAATTGCCACGACTCCGAGAATATCAGCCCGATGGAAGCGGCTGTATACTGCCATTGTCGTTCGGTCCGCCGCTTGGATTGGTGAGCGGGGCCACATTGGGGCTAAGTCGTTGCAGCCCTACATGACAGCAATCAGCACGTTCTTCGAGCTGCACAACATCGACACCATCCCTAAAGACAGCCTGCACCCCACCGCCACGCTTCGCGGCATGCTACAAATAAAGACAACGCCGCATTGATGTTGTTGCTTTGCGAGTCCCTTTGCCCGCCGATGTCGCTCGCTCTTTCGCCGAGCTAGCCGAGTTGATTGTGTATATATGCTCTTCCCCCCAAGTACCGGTATGACTTCTGAGCCCTCATGGCTGCGGTTAATTAACCTAATGATTTTTCTAGGGGACTTAATGGCGTGTCATGCCGAGTCTGTGCGGGACGTGCATGTCGACTCCTACAACGTCACCATGCAGGTGCACCGTGACCGGAAGGGTTGTGCCGGCCGGCGCAGGCGCGCAACCCCGACGTCCCGGGCGTGCTACTACTTCCCGTGTCGGAACACCCCCGTGTTGCACGACTCATGCACCACTTCATCGACAACATCCAGTCCGAGCCACTGCCCATGCTGCCTTGCCCGAGACTAAATTCTAGGCGGCCACCCCGAGTGACCAGTCCAAGTCATTAAGTGCCGCTACAATGTCGGACTAGCTCTCTACGGCCGTTCGTCTCGTCGGTACTGCCCCTCCCGCCGGCACTTCTTGGACCTCTCAACGCGTTCGCAAAGGTGCAGCCTCTGTTGCTTACGCCGTTGGAGCCCCGCTCTCTCATATCCGCCATCAAATCGGATGGGCCACTAACATAACTCCTACGTCTTGTCTGGACTACATCGACCCAAACGTCCTGCCTTCACCTGGCGCGTGGTTCTTCGCCCACATCGCGCCCCTTCGCCACTTCCAAGTTAAACAAGACTCCGCAATAGTGGCCCTCTCGGCGCCCCCTTCGTGACATGGCGCTACAACTGCTTCGTCAATCGGCCGCTCTGTCCGTTCGCTCTTCACTAGCAAAACAAGATTCAACTTGAAATGATCTAAACTAGTTTATGGAGTTTCCTCCTTTCCTAACCGCATTTCCGGCTATATGCGCTGCAAAGTGCTACGGGTTACTTGTTCACCCTTTGTTCCCGTTTGTGCGCAGCACGAGTAGACATAAAAGCAGCCGTAATAGTTGAGCATGCCATCTTTCAATTTTGATGTGTTACGCACAACGCCCCGCCCAAACACCGTTTTCCCTCCACGATTTCACTAAACCTTTCTGCCAATTTCGGCCCTTGACCGTGTACATCAGCATGCGCGACCTTTTTCATTGCTGGCGGTAACAAGTAAGGTTGTACCATGGCTCGATCCAAGGGTTTCAGGAGCCCAAGGACGACGGAATGCAACTACTACCCGTAGCGATTTTATAGTATATTCTCAAAAAGTTGGCGGTGGGCGGGTATTGCCGTGCGGTCACGCTTTGCACGCGCCGCGGTGGCGGCGGGTCGACGTTATGACCGCCCAAGCATGTCACGATCCCACACGCTATGTTATCGACCCCTTGCCACACGATTGTATGCGACTGCGGCCAGCTAGTGCCAGCTATGTGGGCTACCGAACGTGTAGTAGTTCTGAAGACTACGTACGCCCAACGCCCACTCATGGCCCCCATCACGCCCTCATGCACGGGCTGCACTTTATCGGCGCACTACGTTTCCTCCGGCGTTTATCTATATGTGCTCCTGACTATTCTAATTATTATTGGATGGCGCAATGCGTGGAGCGACTAGTAACGGAGACTACTACAACGCAGTAGTTCCGACCTCGAGGGCGGTTAGGCGTGGGTTTGTGGCGCGTGCTAGCAACAATAAATAGCCCCCTAGATGGGTCGCTTCGTGTTTACGTCCTCCTGACGTTTCGTCACTCAAAATGTCGGCCGACTATGTCGACCAAATATCAGCGTTGTCGACACCCGTCGACAGGCTCCACCGCCACCACTGCATGGCGAGCCGCCTGTGGGGTGCCCCAAAGGTTGGATTGAGTCGGACATTCTGGCCATATTATGGACATTCAACATCGGATTCCGGCCCGCCGACGAGCGCCTTATATGGCGAGTATAGCGCTTCTCTGATTTGGCGCGGTCGATTTTCGACCAACATCCGGCCGATATGTCCATGTTAGGGTCTGCAGACTACGCCGAGTAGAGGGCGAACGGAAACCCTATTAGGTTTTGTGAACCCTAACACACCCGGAGGGGTGAGTTGACGGTAACATACCGGAAGGGGGCCATCTGGCACGTCCGCCATGCGGGTGAGATATGTTGGATCGACAAGATGCTACAGGGTATCGCTTTTTACCAGGGTTGGGCTGCATTATCTACTGCACTGCAGACTGCAGAAACTGCAGCCTGCAGTTAAGCTAATGCACTGGAGCCTGCAGTACTTCCCGAAAAGGGGTTGCAGTGCAATTACCCAAAGTGCCCCACATATATGCCCTTCTCTGTTCCGCCCTTCTCATCAACAGTTTCAGCGCTACTGCAGTCTCCACTGCAGCCTGCAGTACTGCAGCATGTTGACTGCAGCCTGCACTGCAGCCTGCAGTACTACAACATGTTGACTGCAGCCCGCACTGCAGCCTGCACTACAGCCTGCCTGCAGCCTGCACTAATGCAGCCTGCATGCAGCCTGCAGTACTGCACTGCAGCCTGCAGTACTGGAAAGTGGACTGCAGCCCAACCCTGGTTTTTACTGTAGTCCCATGGTGCGGTGCGGGGCGTTAGCAGGATAGCTAAATAGTTGTCGCAATATCGACGCTATACAGTCGCGATAATACTCCCTCGCGCCGCGCGCCGCGCTGTTTATACGTACATACGGTATGTTACACGGGCATATCCGAGCGCGTGCTGCCAGCGCAGCGCCTAGCTGGCGCCGTTCGGGCTCTGAAGATAACGCGACAGCAGCAAAATAAGCAGAGCGTATCAGGGAGGAGGAGACGCTCACCACCACAGCCTTGACTCGCTGGTATAGCTGCTGGAGACAACGGGCTGTGAAAGCCCTTATGTAATAATAAATGACAACGGGCTGTGCTTTCTCTAGACGCTTTTATTCCTGAAATCACACCCATCAACAACGGGCTGGGCACCAGCGAAGCGCCCGCACCCGTGTTTGCGCCTCCTCGTCTGGCCGAGGTCCTTGAACGCCGAGAGGCGCCCAGCACAGGCGGCCGACAGCACTTGCTGCACTGGCGCGCCACTTGCTGCGCGGACGGGTATGGACAGCGCTAGCAACGGCCCGCCGGGGGAGTAGCGCCCGCCATCGCAGCCAAGCGGACCTCTAGAGCTCGAGGCGGGGGAGGGGGGTTGAGTCCATTCTTTGGGCATGCGCGGTGGAACGTAATTTCCAGGACCTTCCTCCAGGGCCACGGTGCAATCGTCGGTAACACAGCAAAGCCCGACGAACAGGATGAGAGGTACCCCCCCAACACACACACACACCCCTTCCCCTCCCCCCAAAAAAAACTCGGATTTGAAATGTGCGAATTCAAAAAAACTGTA